>ML828621.1:29060-45577 GCA_009831015.1 Picea engelmannii | reverse complement strand
GGGGGTGATATATCTATTTGATGTAGGCTAAGTGCCAAGAGTTGGATCTGTGTGATCAAGGCTTTGTGCATTCTGTGTAAGACTTGTAGAGTTGAGTGCAAGTCCTTGTGTGATACGATAGAAGGTTTATTGTTGTAATGCAAGGAAGAAGGATCTAGTGAGTTGCGCAGATCTTCTATCCCATACTGAGTAAGGGTTTGGAGGCTCTGTTCTTGTAACCGATTGACTAAAGTCAATAAAGAAGAAGAGTTTGTGGACATAGCCCCAGGAGAGGGGTGAACCACATAAACACTGTGTTGTCTCTCTTTGTGCTTGTCTTAATGTGTTTATGTCTTCTTTTGATAAGTGCTTGAGATGATTAGATAGATATACTTATTCTTAGTGCTAATGATAGATAGAATGATAGATATGATATACATGAATATGGTCAGTGCTTGATCTACCATATATGACCTATATACTTATGATAAGTGCTTAAATACATTAGATCAGTATTAATACTGTGAAGTTCTGTCTTATAAGCGAAGTGGGTATTGACTGTATATTGAGGAAATGACGGTGCTAAGTCCCTTATTAAGTAGTACAATCATAGATCTGTGTCCCAGCTAAGGTTGCAGACACTTGAGTCCTGCAACCACCCCTACCTCTACCTCGGGTGAGACTTTATCTGCTTCGCAGGTGTTGCTGAAAGGGCCGCTAGTTAGGGTTTTGTTGGTGTGTTGTTGTAGCGTTGAACCTTGGGTTTTCCCATGTGCCAACAATAATCGTTCTACTTTCTTAGTTTTAGAAATTGTTGTCATTTCCATCCTCTCCCTCCCTTCATGCATCTCTGGTGGCGTTCCTGGCATGCTCCGTAATTTCAAGTTCTCAATCTGCTCATGAAAACCATTAATGACATCCCCAATTTTCAACACTTTCTCCTCCATAGTAGCTTCTACTACTATAGGAACTTCTAGAATCACCTTATATATCTTCTGGACTATTGCTTGGGTTTTTTGTGCTATGGCTTCAATTTCATCCTTCTCCTATAATGATTTATTTTCCCTCTCCTTAGCCTCGAATTTATTCTTCAGAACTTCTTCTACTCTTCCTTCAACTTCCCTCTTTTGTTTAAGTGTCATGTCATGTTGTTCCTATAATTGGGATCTTTTGTCCCTTATTCTTTTCAATTCTCCGTGGGATTCCTCTCCTCTTTTATTTATTTCTTGTAACAATCCTGCTTGCAAGTCATGTAGTCTTTGCATGGGAATCATTGATACAACTATATTGATATAGCCCAGTGCATTGAACTTCTCCTGTAACTCACCCATTGGAAACTCCACCACACCTGTCTCGATCTATAAGGTTCTATTCTCTATTGTTAGTTGTGTCAGGGCCGGTTGTGCACTTTCTTCTTCTCTCCTTGGTAGCATGGATGGTCCTTCCCCGGTCCTTTTCTCTTTCATTATGCTTGTTTCTTCCAACATCTTCTGGAGTGATACCAGCTAGTCCTACACTTTATTCTATTTCTCTTCTTGGTTTTGTTGATTAATTGGGTTGGTTTTCATTGATGTCAACCCTTGAATAAAGTCCAGTAGCACAAAGGTTTGGGTAATGGACCCAAGTTTGGTTAATGTATAATGGTATGCGTTTTGATATATTTTAAGGTAATACTATTCTATATGGAGAGTACATGTCATTTCATTTCCGGTGGTATGTGTAACGTCACATAACTCCTCACGGTTAGAGAGTTATGGCCATGTGAAGTTGGAGAACCCTTATGAGTCATCTAGAAGCCCCAGAAGGTCAAAGTAATCAAAATTCTTGAAAAGAATAAACTATTTAAATAATAAAGTGAAGTGATGAGTGTACTATAAGTTAAATTGGATGAAAAATAAATTATTTAAATAATAAAGTTAATGGAGAAATTACTAAGTGGACAAGTGGTTAGAAGTGGGTTAGCCCTAAAATAAGGAAAGTGGTTTAAGATGGTTAGAAGGTAACCCCTTGAGAAAGAAGTGAAGTGATGTGTGTACTATAAGTCAAAGTGGATAAAAAATAAATTATTTAAATAATAAAGTTAATGGAGAAATTACTAAGTGGACAAGTGGTTACAAGTGGGTTAGCCCTAAAATAAGGAAAGTGGTTTAAGATGGTTAGAAGGTAACCTCTTGAGGAAGGTACATGAAAGTATAAATAAGAGACACAGATCTATCATTTTAATTACACCTGAGCATATTGAATATCTACAATTGAATGAGGTAATCAAAGGATATGTAAGTCAAATTACAGAGGGAAGGTGAAGTAAAGAAGGCTGAAATTCAAGGGAGGATAAATTATTTTGATGATGCTTTCTAAGGTATGTTATTTACAGGTCATCTCACCATTTTCACAATAACATTTTTTATATAGTGCTTCAGACTGTGAAAATGGGAGGCCTTTGAGGAAACATATCCAAGTATATTTCATCAAAATATTATCTTGTGGGTCGTTGTATTTTTGGAGTTACACTCTGTGGAAAATAGGGTTTGTGGCTAGTCCTGAAACTAGTCTAAAATAGGTGTTTCAGGTAAAAACATCATAACTTCTTCATAACAGATCCAAATTCAGTAAGACAATTTGTATTGGTTAGAGTACATTTTGTAGTATTATGTGTACCATTTTCAGATCCATACAATGAATATTCCGTGCGGGGAACTCTCTACAAGTTCTCTCTATAGAATAAGACATAATTCAACAAGGTATGCCATTTTTTCTGTAACTCCTTTTCTGAGAGGTTCGAAGTAGTGAAACCTGGAGGAATTGCATAAAATACACTGAAGAACATTGTGTACTAGTTTCAAATCTTTATTTATTACAGGTACATAGTTATGATTATTTCAAGTTAGGGTTGTTGACTAATCCAAAATTAGTCATGTGAGACTAAAGTAAAGTTTGATGAAAATGCTAGTCTCTTGTTGTTAAAGTTAAGGAAGCTTTGCAAGTATGTGATCATATACACTAGGTCTATTACAAAGTTAAAAATCAGATTTTGATGATGAAATTGACAAGGGCTTTTGGTTGAGGTACATGTTGGGTACATGGTTGAGACAAGTAGTTGATGAGTTGGCACATACATGAGGTGTATAGTTGATGATGTTGGTACATCTTGATGAGTCATATTTTATGCGTATTTGATGCATGATTGGTACTTATTTGGTGCATGGTTGATGCACTCATTGATGGTACAGGTTGAGGTACAGGTTGGTGCATCATTGATGCACTTGTTTATGGTACATGGTACAGGTTTGATGCATGGTTGATGCATTTGTTTATGGTACAAGTTGAGGTACAGGTTGATGTATGGTACATGTTGGAACATGTTAATAGCACAAGTTGTTACAGTTTCATTGGTACAGGTTTAAAAACTTATATCTCATAGTGATAGTGTGCCAGTGGTTCCATCATTCTACTTCTACACCAAGGAGGTTGGACGGGGCACAAACATGTGGTTGTAGCCACGTTTCAATTGTATCCGAAGAACATAGGGGGTTGTAGCCTCCTTCTGGTTGTATCCAGAGAATTGGGGAGTTGGATCTTCCCTTAGGTTCTATCCTGAGAAACTACGGGGTCGGAGCCTCCTTCCCGTTGCAGCTGGAAAACAAAGGAAGTTGGTGCTTCCAATGAATGTAATTCTTAAAGACATATATGAAAAATAATTTTGTGGTTTTCTCTTTCTTTGGGTTTCCACGTAAAAACACTAGTGTACTGTGTATGTGTATGATTTCTCATTTGTTCATTGTTTATTTACTCTGCAACTGTTGGATGATAATGCTACATTGATATAACACTTGCATTTTGTGGTTAAAAAAGATTAAATTTCTCTATTACTGATTCACCCTCCTCTCAGTAATCCAACAATTGGTATCAGAGAAGGTTCCTTCATGAAATAGTTTAACCACTAGAAGGATATCATGGATTATTCTGAGAATGGAGTAAAAATGTTTAATGGTTAGAATGGTTTAAAGTATGATATGTGGAGCAGAAAGACAAAATTATTTTTATAGGAACAGGAGAATTATATTTGGCTATCAGTTGTTACAAAATATGTTAGTTCAAAAAGGGAAAAGACTACAACCAAGAAGGAATTGATGAAGAATAACAAAATAGCAATGGATTTCATCTATGAAGGATTACCTAGTCCGATAATAGAAAAGGTTGGTAAATGTTAATTAGCCAAAGAACTTTGGGATAAGTTACATGGCATATATTTTTCACCCATTGTAGATTCAGAAAATGCCAAAGAAGATGCAAATACAGATAAAGAATAATTATGTTCACCTTGTCAAACATATTCAGAAGATGAAGAGTACATAATCACCATAGGTATGTTGTTTTTGTTTAATTTTGAAAAACGAGGACATCTTGAAATAGAATTCCATGAAGGAAATGAGACAAAAAAATGAATTGAAAAGGAAGACAATTATGAAGCAGAATTGATTAGTTCTTTAGATGAACTAAGAGAAGAAAACAAGTCAGTCAATAAATAATTGATGAAACAAAAGGAAAGTTTTCACATTTTTGAAGAAGCCCAATAGGTCATTGAGAACTTAAGAACTCAGCTAAAAGAAGCGATAAATATCGAATAAAATCTTGAATATCAAAAGAATTATTTCGAAGCCAACATAGAAGCATAGAAGGAAGAAGCAGAAATGAGAGAGAAGATATTGACAGATCATCTTAAGAAAAGAACTAACGATATAAACTAGCTTGAGGCAGAGTTTGGTCAAGAAGAAAAAATACTTGAAGAAGAAATAATCACATTAAAAATTCATCTTGAAGAAGTGAAAATAACAGAAGAAGTCATGAAGTCTCAGATAAGGAAGAAAGAAGAAGATGTTGAGAAGCTTGAAGAAGACGTTGTCAAATTGAGAAGTAAAATCATCAATCTCAACAAGAACGTTGACGAGACAGAAACATCCACATCAGTGATAGAGAATGAAGAGAAGAACTCTAGGTTGCTAGAAAAGAAGAATGAAGAAAATAGAAAGAGTTATGCAGAAGTAATCAAAGGAAGGAATTGTGGTCAACCAAAATTTAAGAAAACTATTGAAGATACATCTTCAAGAATACCATCCATGTTCAAGACACAAAGAATCTTCAATCATGATCATGATCAGTGAAGGTAGAAGTTCAAAAGGACTACACCACAAAGAAGATCATTCACTCCCAGGTATGCAAATTTCTTTTATGGTCATTATTTTTATGGTACTAATTTTGGACATAAGGTTGTAGATTACAGAGATTATAAAAGAAATGTTCACGCAAGAAGTGCCTATGTGGCCCCATGTAACATTGAATGTTACAAATGCCATAACTATGGACACATAGCTAGTGATTGTAGAAGCATGATCGATACTTCCATGAAAGAGAACATTGATATCATATATAATAAAGTATGGATAATAAAACACAAAGAACATGTGAACAAAGACTAGGTCCTAGAGATCGCAAGATCAACAATAAAAAGAGATGAAGAAAATTCTACAGAGAAAAAGAAGGATGCCAGATATAGAAAGGTTTGGAAAATAACTGAAAGAAAAGAAGGAAAGGTAAATAAGGAACAAGTTCAAGAGATTGTACTTTTAGTCATTGTAGTGAAAGATGAATCCATAGACAGAAACAAAGAAGTCAAAGATCAAAGAGATGAGGAATATACCAATGAAGATGATGATGAATACACATTAGAGCAGGAATTGTTCTAAGACATCTGGCTTAGAGACTCCCTGGTAAAATGAATATTAGACATGGGGAGTCTATGCGGTAGTTGTGAAAGACCAAAGAACCATCCTTTGAGAAGCTTGTAGAGTTTGAGTAGACATATCCAGAGCAATCAATTAGCATAAGTACAGTTTGTTAGTTGTAATAGTGAAGAATTCATTATAGTATAGTAATAAATGGGTCAGCATTATGGACAGTTGTGGACAGAGATGGATTAGTAAGAACACTTAGCAGGTTTGGATAGATAGATGACAATGGATGAGAGCATGGATTCATATATTGGTTCAAAGAGTGGTTCAGAGACAAAGGAAAATTATGGATGTTAATTACATAGGAAATGGCTCGAACAATGCTAATGGATTCCAGATTGACAGATATTTTTTGGACACATGCAGTGCATACATCAAATCACATTCAAAAAAAATTAATGCTTAGAAACACCAATGACAAAACTCCCTATGAGCTATGGAAAGGAAGACCAACAAATGTGAAGCACTTCAGAATATTTGGAATCAAATGCTACATCAAAAGAGAATATGGCAGAATTGGAAAGTTTGACCTCGTGTGGACAAAGGAGTACTTGTTGGTTAATCAAGTACAAGGAAAGCATACAAGTGTTACAATCTGAGATTGAACAAATTTGTGGAAAGTATCAATGTAACAATTGATGAATCATATGGACGTGAAATCAAATTTTCTGAATAGGGAACTTGAAGAAGAAGTCTACATTGAACAACTAGAAGGATTTAAGTTGTCAAAGAACACAGATTATGTGTGTAAATTGAAGAAGGCCTTGTATGGTCTAAAAAAAGTTCCTAGAGCATGGTACTCTAGACTGGATAAATATCTACAATAGGAAGAGTTCAGAAAAGGAAGTGCAGACATCAACCGCTACATCAAGGATATGCATAATGAATTTGAAATGTCATTACTCAAAGAACTATCCTTCTTTATGGGTCTTTGGATATGTCAAAGCAACCAAGGAATTTTTATTTCTCATCCTAAGTATATTAGAGAAATGCTAAAGAGGTTTGGAATGGAAGATTGCAGACCAGTTACCACTCCTATGAAAACCAGTTGCAAGTTGAGAAAATATGATGATTCAAAGTCTACAGACCAGAGGCAATATAGGTCAATGATTGGTAGCTTACTATATGTGACAACATCTAGACAAGATGTAATGCAGGCAGTTGGAAAGGTGGCATGATTTCAAGAAGCACCAAAAGAATCACATGTATTAGCAGTGAAGAGGATTTTCAGATATCTCAAAGGAACATAAGAGTTTGGATTATGGTATCCAAAAGGAAAGGATCTATCACTTATTTACTACACATATGTAGATTTGGAAACTTGCATTGATGACCAACGAAGCACTAATGGAGCAACGTTCTACTTGGGTGAGTGTTTATTATCATGGATAAGAAAAATAAAATCATTAGTATCCTTTTATATAGTCGAGGCATAGTATATTGCAACAAAAACATGTTGTACACATGTTCTACAGATGAAATAAACTCTGATAGATATACATGTCGAGTATGATGAGCCCATTCCAATCTATTGTGATAATACAAGAACCATCAGTATCTCAAAGAACTCGGTGATGCACTCCAAGATGAAGCACATTCCAATCAAGTATCACTTTCTACGGGAACAGGTTGTAGAGAAGAACATTAGAGTTGAATATGTGGGTACAAAATAACAACTGGGAGACATATTTACAAAACCGCTTCCAAGAGAAGCCTTTGAGTATCTTCGTCAGAGACTTAGAGTAATTTCTACTCCAAATTGAATGCTTTTGAATGCTTATCTTATATGTCTTAGATCTACACAAGGAAGCACCGTAAAGAGGACAGTTCAGGTTGGGAGATCAGTTTCATGAAGAGTTC
This sequence comes from Picea engelmannii, assembly GCA_009831015.1. Classification (NCBI taxonomy): domain Eukaryota; kingdom Viridiplantae; phylum Streptophyta; class Pinopsida; order Pinales; family Pinaceae; genus Picea; species Picea engelmannii. The sequence continues at coordinate 37,949 of ML828621.1, read as the reverse complement.
AGTTAGGGGGAGTATCCCCAAAGACAATTCAGTTAGGGGGAGAAGCCCCAAATGGAAAGATACCTTTGACATTGATGACAAAGGGGGAGATATTTATCAGATGCAGAGGGTAGAGGCATGGTTCCAGGGGGAGTGATGGTCACGGGGGGATCATGAGTGAAATTAATTCATTATTGCATGACATGACTTCAATATTGCATCAGAGTTTTGTCATCAATTTCAAAAGGGGAGATTGTTGATTAATCAGGTTGGTTTTCATTGATGTCAACCCTTGATAAAAGTTTGGTAGAAAAAGGTTTGGGTAATGGACCTAAGTTTGGTTGATGGATAATGGTATAAGTTTTGATATATTTTTAGATAATACGATTCTATATGGATAGTACATGTCATTCCATTTCCGATGGTATGTGGAACGTCACATAACTCCTCACGGTTAGAGAGTTATGGCCATGTGAAGATGGAGAACCCTCATGAGTCATCTAGAAGCCCCAAAAGGTCAATGTAATCAAAGTTCTTGCAAAGAAGAATTTATTTAAATAATAAAGTGAAGTGATGAGTGTACTATAATTCAAAGTGGATACAAAATAAATTATTTAAATAATAAATTTAATGGATAAATTACTAAGTAGACAAGTGGTTAGCGACTAGAAGTGGGTTAGCCCTAAAATAAGGAAAATGGTTTAAGATGGTTAGAAGGTAACCCCTTGAAAAAGAACTGAAGTGAAGAGTGTAATATAAGTCAAAGTGGGTACAAAATAAATTATTTAAATAATAAATTTAATGGATAAATTACTAAGTGGGAAAGTGGTTACAAGTGTGTTAGCCCTAAAATAAGGAAAGTGGTTTAAGATGGTTAGAAGGTAACCCCTTGATTACAGGTTGTTTGGCACATGTTGGTGCATGGTTGATGCACTGAGATTGTTGCCTCATCTCAGTTGGTGCTGAGAATGAAAGCTGAGTCTTGCATATAGAGCTGGTGCTCTTGTAGAGTTGTCCTCTATTCAATTTTTGCTGATAAACCCCAAGGATTGTAGTCCGTAATAAAAAGAAAATTGTACATACATCTTGTGTTCTTTGTGTTCATTGTGGTGATGACTTGTTGATGATATATTGCTGATATATGTTGCTGATATGTGCTCACATCTAACTGGTTATAAATGACAACAATGGGTAATGAATAAATGTTGAATGCTAATTGATGAGTTTTTGTGCAAGAGGGAAGTTTTGGGAAAAAGAGCCCCACACTCATTCACCCCCCCTCTAAGTGTGGTAGGTGTGTCCAACACACATTTCTATGTGGCTAAAATGACTGCAATTGGTACTTCATCTTTGCAACATTTTCGTAGCATCTTGCAGGCCAATACTTATGTCGCAAACCTCAAATTTTTATCATTGATTCTCTTAACATCGAGACCCCTCTTTCCTCTAAATGTATCGAATTTCTCTTTCACTAACTCTAAGAGGGATCACTCTCCTACTTTGTTAAATAGAATGGTCGGGTCCTCTCTGGCCTTTGGAAGTCCTATTATTCATGCAATCAATGCAATATTGATTGATACTGGGGGATCGAGCTAGAGTGTCCCCCCATTAACACAAATTAACAATACCTTCATGCATGCATTAATTTATGTACTCTGCTCGAAATGTGAAATTTCCAATAGGTTCAATATTCCTACCTTATGCAACCCTAATGCCCACTCTCATGGATCGGGAAAGATTGCCCCTATTCCTAGGACTCCCCTAGTGCACAAATATTTCTCCCTAGACAAATCATGGAATTTTTGTTCATCTGTAATATCATGGTCTATAAAATTTAGGCTATAAATATTTCACAACATTAATTCTTTACTAATTACACCATCCATAACTAGAATTATTAGAAATGGGAACTTCGCATTGGTTGGTACATTGATAGGTGGTGAATTTTCCATCCACGATGGAAGGTATTCTCCATGAAATCTTGTTGGTGGTGTTGAAGCTGAAGCTTTGTCTACCTCCTAGACCTATGGTGACACTATTGGTTGCTTCACCTATTTTATCGCTACTGCAGATGGTCCTCCAACTTTCGACGGTGCCATTCATTTCCTATGACGAGTTCTTGAACTAGCTATGCGTCTCTTCATGGGTAGTTGTGGCTCGACTCTGGTGCTCTCAAATTTTCTCTGGTTTGCCATGTTTTTCTCCCGCTTGCATGCAACAATGACTTACCCTTCATGACCTTCTGTTTTGTTTGTTTCTTCGTGCCAACTATACATGTTTCATCCTTCCTTAAGTGTCGTGTCCATTCCACCACCAAGGGTGATGAGTTTTTTAACTAAATACTCCTTTATTACTAAATCCATCCTGTGATTTTCCCATCGTATTGACAATTTGTCATGATTTCCGACAGCTTTTACCATTTAATATTATACAAAACCTTTATGACTTGTCACTCTCACTTCGCAGTTGTCGTTGTCATGATTTAATGATTTTAACGATCTTGGCATTGCCAAACTGCGCAACGGTTCTTACTATTGCATCAATGTGCTTCACAATATCTCTCTTCTATGTATTCTTTTATGAATTGACGCAGTTCCATTATAATACGTGATAGTCATCCCTTCCACCCAACCCCCAAGGCCTTGTACTCTGTAATCTTTTTCTTTTTTCCCTATCTACTTTTTATTTGATTTTCTTCCCTTTTCTACTTTTTATTTGTTTTCTGTGTTTTTCCTTCCTACTATGGCACAAAAACTATAATACATGGATTTTGGCCCAGCCTAGATTACTGTGCATATTGTTGGTTGTCTCTATATAGTTTCAACCAAATTCCATTCACCATACCTCCAATGAATTCTCCATTCAGGGTTCCTAACTGCACAACACCTATATTGTATGTGTGTTCAATCACATAGGGTCCTAACCAGTGCATTCTGAACTTGCCTAGATGATGTACGAACTTGTTTTCCTAGAGAAGTACTAGATATTACATTTGAAACCTTTTTTGTTTGATGTGTCGATCATACCAAGATTTCTCTCTAGACTTATGAACTTGTTGATGAAAACCTGTGAAAAACAGATCTTCCTCAAGTTGTACCAATTGTGCCAATATATCCTCTATTTCGCTAGTGTATGAGATCTTAGTGATTGCTGCAATGCGTACGATAGGTAGAATGAAATGCATTGGAATCACTACTTCCTGCCCATAGACCAATATGAAAGGTGTCTGACCTATCAAATTCTTACTTTTAATCATGTACACCCATAATAATATAACAAATCTTAAGTCCCAATCGTCTCTCCCTACATTGCAAATTTTTGTCAAGGAATTCTCCAATATTTTATTGAAATCCTCCACTGTTCCATTAGCCTGAGGATGATACGAGGTAATCTTATGATGATGGATTTGGGATTCCTCAGTCAATGCTTCAATTTTCTTATACATAAAGTGTGTGCCTTGATCACTGATTAATATGCATGAACACCCAAACATTGTGACTATATTCCCAAACAAAAACCTCGCAATAGTCTCTGTGATGCAATCTATAACTGGGGTGGATTTTTCCCATCTTTTCAAATACTCCATCGCAGTAATAATGTACCTTTACCATGATATTCTTTCTTTTGGATTGATTGTTCCTACAAAATATATGGACCACTTATCAAATTCTTGCAATGTAACATGTGGATTTAAAGGCATTTCATCTCTCTTAAATGACTTTCCCACTCTTTGACATACATCACATGACTAATAGTATTCCTTCGTATCTTTGTGAAGTGTAGGCCACTAAATTCCTACGAAATAAATATTTTGCACAGTTTCTCACCCTACATAATGTCCTCCTGCAATCCCATCATGTGCTTCTTCAAGTATCATTGGTCTCTCGTTTTCCAACACACAACATCTCAATATTTCATCTGCACCCAATTGGTATAAATTCCTCGCAATCAACTAATAATTTGTTGCTTTCACTACCAGTTGTTGCACTACTATCATCTATGATGGAGCCATGCATGTACATAGAAACTATATGATGTGCGATAAGTAATCATCCACCATATTCACTGTAAACATATGTGCATCTGGTAAGCTGACATCTAAATTTCCTGCACCTTCACTTGAAAATATGCACAATAGATGATCTGGCCTTGCATTTAGCTTCCCCGGTTTTACTATCACCTAAAAATCATATTCCTGGAACAATAGTAGCCATTTGGATATTATTCCCCCCAACACTTTTCTTATTGACTAAGTATTTTAATGCAAAATGGTCTGTATACATCTTAAAGTGAGACCCCAATAAATAATGTTTGAACTTTTGTAGCACATAGACTATTTCCAATCCTTCTCGTTCCATGGTAGTATAATTATTCTATGCTATAAAAAACTTCTTAATTGAAAAAGTGATTGGATGATCTAAGTCTCCTTCCACTGATTGTGACAACATTGCACCCAACGCTATGGATGATGCATCTACATGTACATGGAACTCTTTGTTCAAATCCAAAAAGATCAAATCGGTGTGGTTACCAGTTTCTATTTCAAGGTGTCCAACAACTTCTAACAGTCCTCATTCCATCAAAACTTTGCTTCCTTGTTTAGTAACGTTTTCATCGGTGTTGTGATCTTCATGTATAACTTGATAAATTTCCGTTAATAACCTATATGACCCAACATTTCCCTCAACTGTCTGACTGATGTAGGAGGTTCTAACTCCATAATTACTATGATCTTGGCTAGATCGAATAATAGTCCATGTTTGCACACTAAATGTCCCAACATAATTCCAAACAATGTGCAAAAAATATACTTCTTTAGGTTTAGTGAAATATTGCACTATCTACACTAATCCAACATTAATATAAGGACTTCCATATGATCCTTCAGTAGACTAAACATTGTCAATCATCCAAGTAGAATTCTATGAATTTATGGATGAACTCATTGAATATTGCAACCACTACTTTGGAAAACACCACCCAGGAATTCTTCAGTCCAAAGGGCATGATTGTATATTGATAGACCCCCCACTCTGTTGTGAAAGTGGTCTTATGTTGATCCTCCTATGCACTGTTTATTTTATGGTACCTAGAGAACCCATCTGTGAAAGAATAAGTCGTGTGTCCTCCTACATTCTCCAATACCTCATCTGTGAATTGTGTTGGAAATGGATCATGTAAGCACACATCATTCATGTTCCTCAGATCCACATAGATCATGATCCCTCTTATATTTTTGTCCTGCACTACCATTGGACTGATCCATTTGGATTCCTCTATCAGTTCAATAATTCCTATGTCCAACATCCTATCTATTTCATCTTTCACCTTCTTTTTGTACTTTCGATTTAACCTATAAGGCCTCTAGAAAACTGTCTCAACACCTAGTTTCAGTGGAATATTCATCTCACCTAAGTCTCCTGCTATCCCCTTCAACTATAAAAATGTTGTTGGGAACATGTATTGGTATTCTCATAGTAAGTATGCAATATTATTTACTGTCTCATAACTCCAATAATATCCTATCTGTGCAAACTTGGGATTCTCTGTTGTCCCAATGTTTACCTTCCATGTGTTTATCGGTTGTGTGTATGTGGTGGACTCAATACATTTCCCTTCTATTTCTCGTTCTTCTTCTGTTTTAGGTACTTGTACATTTGTAGGGCCGTCCTCACCTTGTTCTTCCTTAGCTACATTGTATCATTCCAATAACTCATGGACATTTATATTGGCTTTATGTGCACTGCACATTGATACTACATCCATCGTTCCTTCTTCCAAGAAAATGTTACTTTGAATATCTTGTAACATTGTGACTATTAATGGAGATTCATGTTCGAATGTGAATGTGACTCTGAACCTATATATAAAATCTTCCCATTGTATCATATTCCTATGCATTTCCAATTCCAAATAACAATTCTTCGAAATTGTGTCCAGTGTGTGTATACATTTGTGCATCTATTCAATCTCTCCAAATGAACTCCATAAATCCCTGCATCGCTCAACATATCTTGATGGGTCACTCTCTCTTGTATACTTCTACACAATGTATTTTTCCTTGGTACCAACCCTTATTTGCATGAGTCTATTGCATTGTGACCAATAATTTATCCCTACTCTATGTGCAACCCACCATCTAGTTCGAGTTGATTTTAGGACGACCTCAAGTGTTAACAACCTTTGTTGTTAGGGTACCTGCAATTCAAATACATTTACAAGCATTCCTATATAAGTTAATATGTCATACCTGGGTGGATTACACAACTCAGTTCCAATCCAACGCAAGGATCTGTTTATGCATGCACATCATCTAGTTGACACTTCATGCATCCTCTACTACCAATTCTCTAGACCTGCTTCTGAATCTGATGCACATGAACTAATACTTATCCAACTCAACACACCATTCATTTTTGGGTTGAAATAATCCTCCATCCGCATAGTCATGTTATATAAATTGTCAATGTCATTCCCTCTTATTGGATCTATGTATCGTTTTCCTTCTAATGGGTCCAAGGGTGGAATAACTTTCAAATATCCAACCTCAAATATCATCTCCCTCCGTTTCAAGTTAATGATTTCCTGGTTATCAAAATCCCATTCCATTCCCATAAGTGTTGGATATGGTTGAATTTCCTCCATGATTTCAATAACTTAAAACTCTGCCATGATGCGCTCCCCATCTATGTTTGTAGGTACTCTTGTCAAACAACCAATTGGGACTATTGTGTTGATTTGTGATCCTTAACTAAACAAGAGACCATACTAACTTGGGTTTTCCCATAATCTCCCATGTCTTATTAGGTAAAACATTCACGTTGGATCCCAAGTCCAATATGACATTATCCACATCGTATTTCCCAATATGCAAACTGAATTTGAATTCTTCATTGGTTCTCTTCCAATGCAGTACTTCATTCACCATCCTTTGTGGAACACGATTTTACCTTCCTCATGTTCAATGATCAATCATGTCATATAGTGTAGCCAGTGCAATTTCATCCTTCATTATCTCTACAGAACTCCTCAAGGGTTATGTTAGCATGCTTATCTTTCTAGTTGGATTCTCTAGCACAATGTGACCTTCTATACGAGGCACAAATGATGTTGATTCTCCCCAATCCTTTGCAAGTACTTCTTTTCTCTCTTTTTGATATGTCTCCCTTTCCTTCTAAGGATCAAAAGTTGGCATAGGCCATGCTGACTGCCTTACCCATTGCTTAGTCTACTTTCCTCCATTTGTTATCTCATCCCCTGTTCTAGATCCTTCCCGCCTAAGAATTGCTATTATTTGTCCTTCATTCCATTTTTCAGTTGATATCTTATGCACATTCTGATTTTGATTCTGGTTCTAGTTACCTTTGGCCTAGCATTTCACAACTAGTTGACGACAATCTTCCATATCATGATCCAATGATCTGTAGTATGTGCATGTTGTACACGGATTCGATCAGTCGTGAGCCAAGTGTCCTGGTTTATTATAGTTATAACATATTATCAGTCCTCTTCCTCTTCTACAAAAATTTCCTTTGTCTCAAACTCTACCAAAGTTTCCTTTGTTCCCTTGATTGAAACCTCTTTGAATGTTATATTGAAAACCACCCCCTTCTACTGACATTCTCCTCTTGAATCACATACATATATGATGTGCATTCCATCATCAAGTTGAATGTGCAACAATCCTTCTCTTTGTTGGTCAGTTTGCACAGGTTATTGCACAAGTTTTGTCATTAATGTCAAACTTGAAGCTTCATGGTGGTTCGCTGATAGTTCCTTCAGAATTCGGGAATCAAAGAAAGGAGGAGATCCAACCTTCGACATCATGATATGTGAAATTGCGAAATGCAAAGTCCTGATGGGGTCAGGACCAACTAATCACGAAAGGTTGTGGGCCATCAATCGGAGCGCAAAGTCCCGATGAGATCAGGACCATCTAATCACAAAAGGCCATGGGACCGTTGATCGGAGAAAAGTGGATATCGGGAAATCATAATTCAAAGGAAGGAAATGCGATAGCATTCCAACTCGCGAAATGCCGAAATGTGAAAATCCGAAATGCCGCCAAAACATGAATGCCGAAATACCGAAAGGGACAAATGTCACATGATTATGGGAGTTTCTATTTCGACATTTCGGGAGTTGGAGGTGTCAAGGAAACTCATGACAAGAATGTTGAAATTGCGAAATGCGAAACCGCGACATTTCAGAGTTTCAGATACTGGGAGTTGGAGGAGTCAAGAGTCGAGACTCTTCATCACAAGAGTCCCGAAGTTGCGAAATGCGAAATGCCAAAATCTCGAAACAGGAACATCAACAAAGACTCCATTTTGGAGTTTCATTGACTGGGAAATCAAAGATCAAAGGAACTTTAACCTTTAAAGTAGCGAACCCTGAAATACTGAAACGCTAAAAGCTAAAATGTCGAAAGGGACTATTGTGAGTCTTGAAAACCCGAAAAGGAAAAACGTCGAAATGTCGAAATACAAAATGCATTTTAGCTAAGCCTGTGGTCATAGCCAATGGGCATATGGTTTAAGCACAAGTGTCTTGCCGAAGCGCTCGAGGGCTATTATATGCTGAGACAAAACAAATGTATGATCATTGAATGGTGTTGGTTAAATATTTAAACTGATCGTGTGGCTACTGTTCTTCATGAGGCCTTGACCAATAATGATCACTGTAAGGTAGTTATTTAGTTATTGTAACTAATTATTTGAATCCTGAGGGGTTGATTGTACTCATTGATGATACAGGAAGATATATAAATTGAATGTTGCAAGAAAATAAATGAGAGAGAGGATTATGGGAGATATATGGCTCTATAAAATTTGAGGAAGAGAAAAAGATAGAGGAGGGAAGACACATGCATAGATTGATAAATCTAAGTGGTATGGTCAAGAATGAATT
>ML828621.1:0-19205 GCA_009831015.1 Picea engelmannii | reverse complement strand
CCGCGCCCAGTAAGAAGTTAGGGCGCGGGTTGCTTGTTTTGAGTGGTTTTTGAGGAGTTACTCAACATGGCTTTGGCTAGGAAGAGGCATGAGTTGGCCTGATGCCAGGTAAACCTGTATGGTGCATTTTAGGGTTATAACACTCCATCCAAAAGCATGACTCCATCAAAGACTCCAAGCAAGAGAATACAGAAAAATCACCCTGAAGAATAGATAATTGGTGACATAAATCCAGGTGTTGGAACAAGAAGAAGAAGGCAAGAATCCACCTCAACTCATGAACAAGTATCTTTACTTTCTTTGATTGAACCCAAAAATATTGAAGAAGCAATTAAAGGTGAGTACTGGATGAAAGCAATGAATGAAGAACTTAGTCAAATAGAAAAGAATAAGACATGGGAATTGGTTCCTAGACCTTTGAATAAGAATGTCATAGGGGCTAAATCGGTTTTCAGAAATAAGATGGATGAAGCAGGTAAAATAACTAGAAACAAGGCTAGATTGGTTTGTAAAGGGTATGCACAAGTAGAAGGAATAGATTTTGGAGAAAATTTTGCTCCTGTTGCAAGAATGGAATCCATTACACTGATTCTAGCTTATGCCAGTTCTAAACACATTAAAGTTTACCAAATGGATGTAAAATTTGTATTTTTGAATGGTGATTTAGAGGGAGAAATATATATGGAACAACCAGATGGTTTTTAGGTACAAGAAGCATAAAAATATGTTTATAGGTTGAAAAAGGCATTGTATGGGCTGAAGCAAGAACCAAGGGCTTGGTATTCCAGACTTGACAATTACTTGAGGCAACAAGGATTCAAGAAAGGTAACATTGATAGTAATCTATATATTAAAGAAGAAAATGATAGCCCGGTCATTGTTGAGATATATGTAGATGATATAATTTTTGGTAGTGATGATAATAGGCTCAGTAAACAGTTTGCTGAAAGTATGCAGAAAGATTTTGAGATGTCCATGCTAGGAGAAATGAAGCTTTTCTTAGGCTTGCAAATTACTCAATCTAATAAAGGTATTTCCATTTCTCAAACCAAGTATATCAATGAAATTCTTAAGAAATTTCAGATGGAAGAGTCCAAACCAGGTGGCACTCCCATGATTACTGGCTGTAAATTAAGTAAATTTGATGATACTAAAGATGTTGATCAGACAGTATATAGATCTATGATTGGTAGTCTTCTTTATTCTACAACTACAAGACCTGATATTATGCATGCAGTTTGTCAAGTTGGCAGGTTTCAGGCTTCACCAAAAACTTCTCATCTACTTGCAGTCAAAAGAATTTTCAGATATCTTAAGGGGACAACAGAGTATGGTTTTTGGTATCCTACAGGTAATCAACTTTATTTATATGCTTTCACTGATGTTGATTGGGTAGGTTGTGTTGATGACAGGAAGAGTACTAATGGAGCGATATTTTTTCTTGGAGGATGTCTTGTAAGTTGGTCAAGTAAAAAACAAACAGCAGTGTCTCTGTCTACTACTGAAGCAGAATACATAGTAGCTGCAACTTGTAGCACTTAGGTTCTATGGATGAAACAAATGCTAGAAGATATACATATTCATTATGATGAAATTATACCTATCTTCTATGATAATACCAGTGCGATTAACATTTCTAAAAATCCTGCTATGCATTCAAAAACAAAGCACATTTTCATTAAATTTCATTTTCTAAGAGAGTGGGTTATGTCTAAAGTTATTAAAGTGGAATATGTTGGCACAAAGGATTAGATTGCAGATGTATTTACTAAATATTTACCTAAAATGCAATTTTAAAGTCTCGGGGATCAGTTGGGGGTTTACCCTCTGTAATTTCATTTCATTCTCAAATATTGCACGGGATTCATTATAAAATCAGACTGCAGAGGTTTATTGACTATTATTGATAGGGGGAGTTGTTGCTGAAATGATACATCTTTGCAAGTGGTTTTTATTTTGTCAGGGGGAGCATGGTTTATTCCTTTTCCATAGATGTCAAAAGGGGGAGACGATATTTAAAGTTTGCCATCAATGCCAAAGGGGGATTTTGTTGGTCAGTTTGCACAAGTTTTGTCATTAATTTCAAACTTGAAGCTACACGGTGGTTCGCTGAGAGTTCCTTCGGAATTCGGGAATGAAAGAAAGGAGGAGCTCCAAACTTCGACATCATGATACACGAAATCATGAAACACAAAGTCCCGATGGGGTATGGACCATCTAATCACAAAAGGTTGCGGGCTATCGATCGGAATGCAAAGTCCCAATGAGATCAGGACCATATGATCATGAAAGGCCATGGAGCATCGATCGGAGAAAAGTGTATATCTGTAAATAAGAAGTCAAAGGAAGGAAATGCGATAGCATTCCAACTCGCGAAATGCTGAAATGCGAAAATCCAAAATGTCATCGAAACATGAATGTCGAAATACCGAAAGGGACACATGTCACATGATTCTAGGAGTTTCTATTTCGAGATTCCGGGAGTTGGAGGTGTCAAGGAAACTCACGACAAGAATGATGAAATCGTGAAATGCGAAACCATGACATTTCAAAGTTTTGGATACCGGGAATTGGAGGAGTCAAGAGTCGAGACTCTTCATCATAGGAGTCCTGAAGTTGCGAAATGCGAAACACCGAAATCCTGAAACATGCACATCAAGAAAGACTCCATTTCGGAGCTTCGCAGATCGGGAAATCACAGATCAAAGGAACTTTAACCTTTGAAGTAGCGAACCCCAAAATGTTGAAACGCTAAAAGCTGAAATGATGAAAGGGACTATTATGAGTCTCAAAAACCCGAAAAGGAAAAATGTCGAAATGCCGAAATGCAAAACGCATTTTAGTTAAGCCTGTGGTCATAGCCAATGGGCATATGGTTTAAGCACAAGTGTCTTGCCGAAGTGCTCGAGGGTTATTCTATGTTGAGACAAAACAAATGTATGATCATCAAATGGTGCTGGTTAAATATTTAAACTGATCGTGTGGCTACTGTTCTTCTTGAGGCCTTGACCAATAATGATCATTGTAAGGTAGTTATTTAGTTATTGTAACTAATTCTTTGAAGCCTGAGGGTTCGATTGTACATGATGATGATATAGGAAGATATATAAATTGAATTTTGCAAGAAAATAAATGAGAGAGAGGATTATGGGAGATATATGGCTATGTAAAATTTGAGGAAGAGAAAAAGATAGAGGAGGGAAGACACATACACAGATTGATAAATCTAAGTGGTCTGGTCAAGAATGAATTGTGATATGAAAAACAAAGAGGATTTGAATGCTTAATCTTTGACAGAGAAGATACATAATTGGATTGCAGGTTCTTAGTGACAGAGAATGATTTCAGGGTGGTAGGGAGGAGCAAGGGGAGACTATAAAATTCTCCTGTACAAGTTGGTGCTTGTACATATGGGAGTTGTAACTTCCATTCAGTAGGTGCTGAAGAAACAGAGGTAGTAGCCTCATCTGTGTTGTAGCTCAGATAAAATAAGAATGTAAAGAGGAGTTGTAGCTTGCCTTTCATTCATAAGAAGAAGAGGTTTTTCCCTTTTGGGTTTCCTCATGAAAATATTTGTGTCATTGTCTATTTATGTGATTGCATATTTATTTATTTGAATGATTTGCAGCAAGACATATAGTAAAAGGCATAATCTATGTTCATTGAGTAATCTTTTAAATAAAAGGAAAGAAATTTTATCTAACTGATTCACCCTCCCCCCCTCTCAGTTAGGCTATCCTGTATAACACTCTTCATGTCCCACAGACTTGCAAAAATTGTAGAGCGAGTTCCTTGTTGTACTCTGATACTTTTGTAGTAATGGAAACTTAGTGGGATGATTGCCCCATTTATTAAATATCTCGTATTATCCCCCATGGTAATGGATTTGGTGCTCCAGCTACCATATACTACGTGAATGATGGGCATTCGTCCTTGTGATGGCCTTCAGTTCTACACTTGGTACACCAAACTTGTTCTCGTTTCTACTTCCCTTTTGTAAGTTCAACTAGTTGAATCGTCAATGCAGCCAACTGCATTTGAACTTGTTTCATTCCTCCATTGTCTCCTACAGGAAATGACTCTAAACTATTTCAATTTCTAGCACCTCGGCTGTGACACAACCTTCTTTTGAATTAATGGCCTATGAATGTGTGGTAGAAGCTCTTCAATAAACCATTCTTGATGCTGTTGATTTGGGATCTGGAAAGTCAGTATACCCATCACATCCTTAAATATCTAATCAAAATCCCATACTGACTATGTTTGTATGTGTTTAACCACATTCAGTTCTGTGATGTACTGCGACTCTGACTTTGTCTTCTTGAACTCTTTCAACAATGCTTTCCTTATCTCGACAAAAGTCCTGGCCTATCCTGTAGGTGTGATACTATGCAACTTCATATACCATACTAGCGCATGACCTATAAATGGTTTTTCTAATTTCCCAATCTTCAAAGCCTCATCTTGTACGTTCTTAGCGGCCTAAATTGTTTCGTAGACAAACAAATGGTGTTCTGGATCCTCTGACGCCAGTCCTTGGAACTCAGGAAGCCTAAGAGTATTATCTACCCCTTTCCATGTTGCTTTGTGTAGTCCCTCCTCTTGGTGATGTTGGTTGAAATTGATTATGACTCTCACTTTGTGAACTATTTCCACTATTATGACTGCTACTACTCTTTCCTCCTTGGATAACTACGATGCCTTTTGAAAAGTATTCAATTGTTATCTCTAATTTTGGTAACAAACACATGGTTGTGGATTCAACACAAGACTTAGTATGAGTAGGAATTAACGAATCTTCTATTACTGGACTGGACTGGAACTCCTCTTCTTCCCCTCCTATATATGGTATCTCCATGATTTAGACTATTGTGCAAGGTTCTCTCTCCTCTGGCTCACTGTGTGACTCTCCTTTCCCAACCCCAGTATTTTTCCTCTTATACCTCCTTCCTCTATGCAATACTCTAAACTCATATTATTCCTCTGGTATACCCTCTTCTTACATCCTTAGTCCCTTCTTTCCCTCTTCATCGCTTCCCTCATTCTCTCATGTTCTCATACTATCATATTTTCATCCCTCATTTCCCATATGTGTGCATAGCCCTTTAGCCATCAGATTCCATTATCATCACATCCTTATCAAACAATAGAATGTTTATCCATGTACCTAATGATTTAAAGAACCTCCCGCATGGACCTTTGAAAAAGTCCCTTTCTGCAACATTGTATGATTAAATGCAATGTATTGAAAACTATGTAATATATCCTCCTAATATTCCATCCAACCAAAAATCCACTACACGAGTAGTTGGGTTACTTACAAAATCTAGTTGTATTACCAATTCATGATTCCAATTCCTTGATGTTTTCTCCCTGAACCTCCCAGTTTTCTCCACTTATCTTTCTAGCCACTCAGTCAGAATAATTGAAAATTCGCCAAAGAAAATTTCATGTAGATTTATGTATGCATACCTTTTCATATGTTTCTTGTCACTCATATGAGGATTCATGTTCTCTTATTGTGAAAATGCATGTTCCTTTCTTTCCAACCACTCAGAGAGCACCTTCTTAGTCGGTCTCCAAAACATTGCCTTAATCGCAAATTCTGGGCCCCAACAACACAACCTTTTGTTGGCGTTGTGCATAGGCTGTAAGACCCTAGGTTCGACTTATATTTTACCAAAAAAACCCACCAGACACTAACCCTTTTAGCATCACCTTCTTTCATATATGAAGTCTTACCCGAGGTACCTATTGGGACTACGAGAACTAGACTTTTGCATTATTGAGGGAACGAGAGGCGACTATCCTGTTCATTCTTCTTTATGCGAGATTTTGTCCTTGTTACTTAATAACTACTCAGTTATCCATATTCATACTATCATTTTATTCTAGATTCATATATGTTTCACGATTGTAACAATTATGAATATTGCTGCATGTTTAACCATAAGACAAATCTATCTACGATGAATTCAGAAAGAATTTATAAGAAAACATGTAAAAGAAAAAGAGCACAAGGTTAAATATCACCTCTTTGACATTCCTTTATGCATTCTTCTCATCAACATACTATTACATTCAATAACTCTGCAACCCAATCATGTAGAGGAACCATTGTCGAAACAACTACACAAGGAACCAACCATATTGAGGAACAACGAGGAACCCCTATTCTCCCAACCCGTTACATATTTATACAGAAACCTAGGGCTACAAAACCTAATCTGTTCATCCCCAAAATACCCCATTAAAATGCTTACTTCCCTTAGCTATTTGGTTTTTCATTCTTCTTTTCTCTCTACAGGTTTCTTTTATGTTGTTCATCTATTTTGGGAATGTTGAGTTGTCATCCTTCTGTCATTCCTTATTCTCTCACTTTATTGATTTATCTGTTTTTGGATTTATTATTATTTATGAACACTCTCTTTATCATGTGCACTTTCTTGCTTTTGCACACGTTCCTCTTAGGTGTGCCTTAGCTACATGCTCCCTAGCTTCCCTTATTCTTCTACACATTTTCCCTATACTTGATTCAAAACTGCAAAAATGTTTCCAAAGTTGCTTTTCACCTAAGGGACATCCAATCACATCCTTCCAATATTCAATAATTTCCTCTCATTGTCATTTGGAGGATGGAGAAAAGGCATTGGAAAAGAAATTAGTGAAGCAGTTCCTGCACAACCCACAAGAGCTCCTAAAGCACTGGTACAATCCCGATAAAGTATTCAAGTCGAGGTCATCCAATGCGTACCCTACCAATCTTATCAAAATTTCATAGCAATAAATAATGACTATGTTATGCAGGTTGCATGGGGAGCCTAATGCTTATAAGTTTAGAATGACATGGGTACCGCTCTTATACTATGTCGTGGGTGTCAAGTCAACTTTCAATTGGATAGATATATTGTATTTTTCCTTGGAAAAATCACTCACAGTAGTGAGGAACATCAAAACATGGTAGTTCCAAAGATTCCATATGTCCTCATACCTTTTGGATGTAATGTGAATATGCCACTCATTTCCTCATATGGGTTGGGCCAGGAAACCCAACGAACCCTCGATCCACATCTACTGCAAAATATTTTGGGAGCACAAATATCGAGTTGAGTATCAAAAGATATGTGACAACTTCTTAGATCCATTGTACCAACTCATATTTGAATCACCAACACCATGCATGACAAATTGCAAGATATATTCAAAAGAATAGGGGATTTGTATCTCCTATAATATGGAACCTACCTCAAGATATATAGAGCTACCAATGCCTAGTACTTTCTTTTGAAATTCATCCTGTACAGAATGGTGTTGTAGGATATTGTGTATGAGATAGTTGTACATGGGGTTGGTGTGGCATTGTATAGAGACACTAACTCCATCTGAACTTCTCTCCCAATTTGGGTTGGTTCTTATTCATTTAAGGGCATCAAGGAAGTGCAAGTTGGAGAGAATACATTGGCATATTTCTACTTCGGTGAGGAAAGATTTTGGAGGCATGATCCTCTAGACATCATCAAAGATCGCTATAGAAACTACAAGTAAAACTGGGACTACACAACTGACATATAGGAGGAGGAGGAAATATATCACCAAGAAAGGAAATACCATGACATGATATTTAAGAGGGGAAACTCTCTAGGAAAAATAATAGATGAGAGACAATTTCAAGAGGCCTAAAAGAAAGTCAGATAAGAAGCAGTAGTAGTAGTGGAGACAAAAAAAACAAAGAAAACATTTGAAGCAACAAGAAATGAGGAAAAAAGGAAAAGGAACAAAGCATAAGATGTTGAATCAAATGAGAACAAGAAAAGAAAAGAAGAGAAGGTTGAAAAACATAAACATAAATAGGTTGAATAAGTAGTAATAGCCAAATATGTTGCAAAATAATAAATAAAGAAATAGAATAAAAGAAAAAAGAAGGAAGAAGAAGTTGAACGAAATAAACAAGAAGAAACAACATGAGTTGAAGCTGAAGCAAAAGAAATAGTAGAAGAACCAGTTGAAGCATAAGTGAAAGAAACAACAATAATAGAAGAACAAAGAAAAAAGGTCGAAGAAGAAAGGAATGATGACACATTTCTGATGGACACAGACATTCTAGGGTCCTCAACGGATACCCTACTCATCAGAGGAAAATTCCAATTTGGTGGGCTAGGATTGCGGATGTTCACACCCTCAAAGGCTCAAAAGGTATCTATCTCACAACTAACTTTAACACCATATATTCGATAAGGCTTCCGGAAAAATAGTATTGTCGAAAACTAGGAAAATCCTAGTGGATGGAAAGGCCCCATTATTAGTAGCGACCAAAACCAATGGGATGAAAAATGTCAGAAATAATCTTCTTTTGATTGATTTGGATGGCATCGCTTTCACATTGGACTTAGAATGGAAACTCAAATATTTGGTGCACGAGAATATGGAAAAGGATGAAAGGCTCAGAGAGTTGGAAGAAGAGGCCATGCATCATAAAATAGACTAGGAGAGCATCAAAGAATTCAAGTTGTGCACTAAGGAGTTAGGATAAAATTCCATAAGATGAAAACATATATGTATGTGAAACTGCATTTCTTCCAAAAACTAGAATAAAAAATCATGGCACAACATAGCAGATCCCAGACCAATAATATAGAATTTGCTGCTAACAGAGAAGGATTGAATGATATGTAACATTGGATTACTAAGAATCCAAATTCCCTGACAGAATTACCACATATATCATAGTGGGAAAGAAAGATCAATTACATTGCGCTTGAAAATTTCCAATAGGATGGTAGAAATATTGAAAATGAGTTGAATAATTCACTATTGATCTACTCACAACTTCATAAGGAAACATATATTTTATCTCACAAAGGCCATCTTACCCAAATCGAAGAGATAGGAAAGACAAAAACCAATGAAAAAATCTTTTTAGAGATCGAACAAAATATGAAGAAAAGACAAGAAGATGTCAGGGCTATGACCAGATTGACACTGGACATGATGGATGATCACCTCATGAAGCCAAAAAAATAAAAAATATGATCCAAGCATTCATGGTTAATTTAACGAGGGATATGAATACTCTCTCATAGAATGCAGCTGCTCACGAGGCTTCCCTAGAGTCACTCCTTTACTACATAATTGTTTCCATTTCAGAACAACATGAGGTCTAGGAAACCTATTTGAAGGAAAAGGATAAATGAAAGGGGCACAAAATAAAAAAATAAATTAGTCTCAACCACCCTCTCTTTTTCTTTTTTTTTTCTATCACCGTTACACAATTTTGTAACTTATGAAATTAAATTTCAAAGGGGATACAAAGAGATATGTAATGACTTCTTGCAGAACCCAAGAACCCCCAATAGGAAGTTAGTTAGGGAGTTATAAATTTAGGAAGAGACCCACTTTGAAGAGGCTCTTCAACTTTGTGATTTGGGGGAACTAATTTTCTGAGATAATATTTAGAAGCTCTCAGGGCCAATTTTCTTGGAGAGAAATACTATAAATGTTGGGTTGTCTAGAAACACTGTAAGAATTTTGTTGCACTTATAGAATTCTCTTATGTGAATAGAAGTTTTATGCAATTGTTGTTTTCTCTCTTGTTAATTTTTCTGAGCTTATCAATCGTTTTATGTATATGAATGTGTAGCTTAGACTAATCTAGTTGTGATTTTGTATGCGTATGTTATTAACCTTATTTCTGTTTAACAACTATCTGGAAGAATGTTATTGTGGATATTCTTAGCATTTCAAGTTCTTTGTCAGTTATTCTTTGTTTCTCCTAGCTAGGATAGGATAGGATAGATTTCATTTATGAAAGTAGTTTATTTTTCACTTACATACTCCCTTGCATTCAACCCCCAACCTAGTAATGTTAGTCGATATAAAATATGGATGGGTCTCCTAATCCAGAAAATGCATAGTCTAATTGAGACATTGTACTAGGGAGTACCCTTGTATGTTGAAGGGAATTTTCCCAGGTTGACAGAATTGGCACTAGAAGGAAGGCCTGAATTGTATGTCTAGCAGTAATGCTCAATATTCATGTGGTCATACCTTTGATAACATCCCCATCGGAAAGAAACCACCACATATGAGTAGGAAATTTATTTTGAAGATACTAACCCTGTATTTGAAAATCACGTTGTTGAAGTCCTGAAACAAATATTGAGACTTGGTACGTTATCCATAATGCATGGATGTATCAGGTCACCTTAAATATTCCATAAATACTTCATTCTAAGTTTGAATTGGACAAGTCATGTTCCCTGAAAGACCATATCAAAAAAATCTATTTAGAAATATAGATTCTTGATTTATGACACAAAGATGTAGTTTGTATGCTATTCCCTTATACCTTTGAGAAAAAAGAATGCACTTGTTGGGCGCTTTCGGTCAATGCTTGTGCATGTACCTTCCTTATTAATGTTTTGGAGTGTAGACCTAGGTGTTGTGTCTGTTTCATCACTTGGGTGAGAAAAACAAGGGCACTTACAAGTCTAGTTGGGCCTGCTAGACAAGGCATAGGTTAGTGTATGAATTACACAATCCAAGCACATGAAATAAACAAGAAAATAAACTAAAAATAACTAAGGAAAAAAAACTACAATTCATAAGAAACTTTGAACCAAAATCAATCAACCAAATGACCAATATTATGCCACCAATGGATAACTATATTAGCTAGAAAAAAACTGGAGAGAAAGGAGGACTTATGGATCCCCTCTTCCTCCTTGGGAGGGCTCTTGAGTCCCCTATTTAAGAGATCTTCTTACAATGAGAAACAAGAAATAAAATGGTGAAGAAATACAAGCATATTCCCTCAAGAGGTAAGTGGAATATCTTATTGAGATGTTGCTAGAATTCTCTAAGAAGAAAAGAGGTTTCTTGAAGGAGAATAGAGGCATCATAACCATACTATGAGATTCTTCAATTCTTAGTGCACCCATGGCCTCCATTTATAACATGTCTTTGAGGAAATATCCAAATAGTTCTTAGTGTGGAAAAGGGGCCCTTTAGGGCACCCTTACATATTTGACCAGCCCCCAATTCGGATTCAGCTCAGATTTGAGGGTCAAATCAAGTTGGGAGCTGGTCCATAAGTGGATGAGGGGACGACAAGAACCATAAATGCACCGTTCATAGGATTGTGCAAATTTTCTCGTACACAATCATGCATATGGTGCATTGTGCACTCTATGGGCTTATTTGGCCCACACATTATGTGTGCGATTCCTTTAGTGATTCAACGCATGTCAATTTTTGTCCAGTTCTATAGTTTTTTCCTCTTGGAAATGCATTTTTGGTGTTGTAGGTGAACTAAATGGTGTTTGGAGATGTTTTATTTTTGTAACCATTTTCATGAATTGTTGCAGACAAAATTTTTGTGATAATAGATGCCCTCTGATGTGTGAGGTTAGGAGCATACGTATAGTCAAAATAAATAAATGTTTCTTGTAATGAGAGTTCCATTAGAATGAAGAGTGTTGATAAGAAATGCAAGAGCGATCCTGTCGAAGGGAGAGGGGAAACCATGAGACCCAAATCTGTATCTAGGGAGAGAAAATAAAATATGTATACAAATGAGGTGGGCATGCCCCATGATCATGTCATGTAACTCTAAAACATAAGAAAATAATTGAAGTTGTATGCTGATGTAGATAACTGCAGCGCCCTCCAGGGTGGTTTGATAATGGCAGATGACAATTATGATTGTGAACATACTTTGAAAAGAGGCAAGGACACCTATAAGAAGCATTGATGACTCATAGACATTGATGGCCTAACAAATTCAGAGGTCTTCGGCTAGTATAAAACAACTTCAATAGTCGCATAGAAAGACCCACCGTAACATGACATTTTGTTGAAGTTGAATGTTATGGGGGTCAACGACATTAGAGAGAAATGATGGTTATCTCTGTGTCATTTGAGACTCTGCATTGTAAAGGTAATGAGAGTCAAGATACTGTCTCCCTTATAGAAACTGTGCCGATGTCGACTGAAAGGGAGACGCGACTCCAAGAAGCAAAGGGCTTCATGAAATCCACTAGATAAGATCAGGAACTGATAGGGAACATGAATGAAGTCAAGATGCACTAAGACTCAAGATTTCCCTTGGTTGGGGGTATGTTTGAAGGATCATTGGAAAAAACCGTGAAACTGTATCTAGCATCAGGGGGATGAATGGACATGGGGTTAAATTATGCTAGAGGCATGAAAAAGTAGATAAACTCAGAGATCAGGGGTACATGGACTATGGGATACTCGGGATTTATGGACAATGTCAACATGAGTAAAGGATAGTGGATGCCCCAAAAAAGGGAGACATGGGTTGCTTTGCCAGAAAAAGAAGGTCGTCAAGGGTGAAAACAAAAATCTAAGTAAATGATGGAAACAAAGGATTTTTACAATTACCAAATAAATAAAGAATAATTGGGGATGAGTGTACATATACAGAAACAGGTGCCCTAGTGAAAGATGGCTTGGCCTGTGAGGGCACAAGTTGAATGAAGAAATGGTGGAGGTTGTGGGCATCATTGGTGGGTTTTTGTATGAGGTAAATAAATGGAAGGAAATATGTAGATGGGAAAACTGATTGTGGATGTAATGGAGGGTTAATGATACTATGAAGGTGTAGTCAGAATAGAATCGTGATGAGATAACCTGAGAGTCCATTGGGAAAGCTAGCAAAATGAGTAAAAGGAGAATGTGGTTGATTCTTGGAAATGTGTAAGACTACCGGGACTCCCATGCCTAGGGGAGGGAAAGAAGCATGAGTTTCAAAGTGCCAAGGGGGACTATGAATGGGACAACTCATGTGGGGGAGAGTGATACCGGATGGCAGTACCAAAATGCAACGGAGGTGACAATACTATAGATCCGGATGTAGGGACCATAAAGGCAAATGTCGGAGTGTGTGACTAGGAGATGCAAGTGATATTTAGAGGGAATGATTACATGCCAATGGTGATCATATACCTAAAGGGGTTGTGCTAGTTTGTGATGATCAAGTACCTGCACAAATTATAACTGAATACCTGATGTGAACAATATCTGAAGATAAAGAACATATAACAATTATTTGATAATTTTGAACATGAGCATGCATACTTGGACGTGATGTGAGAAAAAGGCTCCCCTGAGGCCAAGTGCAGAGGGTGACCTGGGGAATGTGATTGTGTAGGCAGTGGGACCCTGATCCCATGGTTGAAGATATATTGGAAAATAGAGACTTTGAGCTCCTGTAACTGAGTGTGGAAGTTTGGTAAAAGGGACTATATATGGTTTTGATCATGAAAGTCAGTGCAGACATGAATAGTTCCCTATTTTGTTTTTTGTTAATGGGTTGGGGTTCGAGACCCATGAGGTATACGTGATGGGGTATATGAACTCGACAATGCGTAACTTGTCAATTTCGGCTTTGATAGTCATGGCTTTGGATGGGTGAAGTGGGTGTTGTTTTTGACAGACTGGGGTGACATCTGGCCATGTGTCGATGTGATATTCGATGATAGAAGGATCGAGGAAGGGAATCTATGTATATGACCAGGAAAAAATATCCTGGTATTCCTGAAAGAGAGATTTGTAAGCTGTGAGTTCCTCAGGTGAGCATGCAACGCCAATGGTGATTTCTTCTATGATTCCTGGCTTGATGGAAATATCAATTTTGACAGTGGGGGAAATATTGGCCATGTTTCCTTCTTCAAAAGCATTGGGGGTAGGGATAGGGTTATTGAACCAATACATATGACCAGACAAAATAAAATACTTAGTTTAGATTGCACATATGGAGGCTTGGCTTGGAGGGTCAAAGGATTCCTATGAGAGAAAAATAGCTCTATGGATGGAGCACATTCCATGGGAAATCGAGGGTAGTGAGTTCCTCCAGGATATCTTCGTCGGAGTTAAAAATGTGAGAATATAAGGTATTCAGAGAGGTAACATTGATGACTGTCATTGTGTGATTTTATTCCAGTGGTGAAGATGTAGAGGGGGTATAAAAAATATGGTGTGATGGTGTGCTTGACATAAACCAAATGTCTAGACACTGTGGGTTATAAACTGTGGTCGGGGGTAAGATTTCCTGGGGGAAATGAACCGGAGAATTCAGAGGATTTGGGGGAACATCCTCAGTCAGTCTATCCATGAACCATGGAGGGATGGGAAGTGACTCAGGTTCAGGGGAGGTGATGTGAATAGTATATGGAGAAGGGATAGGGTGAATCACTTTCATCACAGGAGATGAGGCGGTTGAAGGATTTTGAATAAGGGTTATTTGACGATGCCTATATTCAATGATAAAAGGACACTGGTACATGAAATGGGAAAATGAGTCACAAAGAGAGAAAGGGCATATCATTCGTTCAGTGACTAAGGTCGAGACATAATGGATGTCGATGACGTGGGTACCCAAAGGTGTTGGGGGAGAGGGCTCTTGCTAAAAGGTTTTGTGTACTACCGTCAACATCTGTCGAAACTAAGGTAGAGCTAGGAAATGATGGGTATAGTGGCCATACTCTGAAGATATGGAATGCATGAATTTGGCTCGTAGCCCTTTATTGCCTGTAGTAGGGGATGTTGTGGTAGTACTAGGTGTGCTTGGTGAAGCGACGAGCGATTTGGTTTCTCGAGGGAGTTGGATCAAATTACGTAACTAGGGAAGAGAGGGACATCGATTAGTGGGGTGTCCCTCTCTTTCGCATAGTGTGCAACGAGGTTGAACTCGGGGAGGAAGTGGAGCAGTGGGATCTTTCTTCTTCTATCTTCCCCCAACCATAGCGGTGGTGCTAGCAATTAGGGGTGAGGGTGGGGTGGTCAGAGTTAGTACTAGAATCTGCATCAAGATTCTCTCTTATTGGGGAGGGAGGGATGGTTGAGGAACGATCATAGGTGGGTGTAGATACCATACTAGAATTTCAAGCACCATGTTGGGAAGGGTAAGATTTGTGGCTACCTGAAAATATTGTACTCTTGGTGGGGGGTAGAAGAAGGGAATATGAGTGATGGCTTGGGGAATTGTCTCCCAAATCGGGATTTTCCCCTGGGGAAGGGTGAAATCAGGGATAAGGGGTGTCATAGGGTTCTCAAGTAATTCCTGAGGTAGAATGTCTTCAACTGGTGGGATGTTGAGGGGTGGAGAAGCCTCAGTGGGAGGGATGATATCTCCAGTTTCAATTCTATTAGAATATATGAAACACACTTTTGTTGAGGGGTGTATGAACGATGGTGCTCCATGGTATGTCCCCAACAAGGATGGGTCTTTGAAAATTTTGGCACCCATATCCATGAGTGGATATGCGTCGAAACTAGTGCAAACAAGAGGTAAGATGTTATTGATGTTGGAGGAGTGGTTAGGATCGTAATGTGAAATCTGGTCGATGGTTATGATGTTCTCGTTGTGTTGGAACATCATCATTCAAAACACAGAAGAGGCCACAACCTTCATAGTGTACATGTAGCTACGTTGAAACAAGATGTTTTAATCGAGTTTGGCATCGATAACCTTGATGTCGATAAGGATGGTTTTTCCCTTGAGTTCAATGGGGACATTTTGAAAGATCCCTTCAAGGGAAGATGGTCGACCATCATAAGATCTTAAAGTGATGGCAGATGGTATTATCTCAGGGGAGAAAAGTTTATTCCATACAATTTTGGACATGATGCATGTGGATGCACCTTCATTAATGATACACCGATGAACCATGATGTTCTGAATCTTGACTGGTATCTGGAAAGATACCAACGCTG
This sequence comes from Picea engelmannii, assembly GCA_009831015.1. Lineage (NCBI taxonomy): Eukaryota > Viridiplantae > Streptophyta > Pinopsida > Pinales > Pinaceae > Picea > Picea engelmannii. The sequence continues at coordinate 3,470 of ML828621.1, read as the reverse complement.
GGAGACAAGGTTCCCCATAATCTAGATCAAATGTGATGAGTCTAGTATCAGCTGGGTCAACTGCCCCAAGGAGGAAAACAAGGATTTACGTTGAATTCGACAAGTTTGGAGGACTTCCAATACTGACATGGCTGTAGGAGATTGTGCCAAGTCATCGACCAGAGTGTAATTGTGTGCCGCCCTAGCTTGAGGGTTGTTGAGATTCCTTCGTAACGGGATGTGAGGAATATGAATGGGGGGTTTAGTGTTAGGGTTTGGAATCATCAAGGGCTATCCGGTTGTAGCTGGATCTGCTTCTGAAGTGGTGGGAATAACTTTGGGGGGCACACTGTATTGACGAATGCGCGTTTGCAAAAGAATTTCTTCTTCGCTAGTGAGGAGGATATCGCGATCTGCTGGATTTCTAGGGTTTTGATATTGTCTCATTTGTGGTGGGGATCAATGAAACTCATGTTGGGTATTCATCACACCTTGGCGTGGAATAGGGTTTTACAACACAGTCGGGGATGGTTGTTGCAAATATTGTTGTGGGGCCTGCTGAGGGGCAAGCGACACTGGAGGATGTGGTGTGTTCATGGAGTCTTTGATCCATTTGAAGTCAACCATTTGGGGGAAATGGAGAGTATAATTACCTTCCTCACCGCAGAGAGTGCAAGGAAAGTTCACCCGAATATTGTTGTTGTTGTTCCTCCCTTGGTGTTTATTGTGATTATCCCCTTGGGGGTTCTGGGTACCCTGATTCTGGTTGCCCCCAACAGGTTGGTTTTGTTGGGGATTATTTCCACTGGTCCTGGGTTATTATTGTTTTGGTTTTTCCCTTCCTCTTGGAATTATTAGACTGATAGGTCGGATTTGTCGTATTCATTTTTTCAAAATTTTTAAATTTCTGAATGAGAGAGGGCTGAACAAAGTTAACACCGACATGGGATCGTCCATGTGGAGGAGAAACTGGCTGAGGACCAGGATATGGGAAACATGGATTGTTTTGTGGCAATGATCCATAGGGTGCATAGGAAGGCGTGGCACTTTCACTAGTGCCCAAGTTATAAGATGAGGTAGAAGGGGCACCTGCAATTGGTTGAGAAGCCGGGTGCATGATGGGTTACAACAAGGGTCCACTCATGGGTGGAGGGAGAGCAACAAGGTATGGTTGTTGGTAAAGGGGAGGAGGGTAATAAAACATCCCCCCATATATCAGTGGATATTGGGGTGTACCATACATAGGTGGCATATGGATGTATGGATTGTGATGTGTTGTGGTACCAATCAATCCATTCCCCGCATGAGAAATTCCAAGTTTGTCCTTACCGAATGGTATGGGTCTTGGTGCATCAAGTATTACTGTGTATAAGTAACTTGAATGTGCATAAATGAGGTTGTATTGTTGAGCCTTGCTGATGGATTCCTCCTCGGATTGGGGGAAGGTGGATGCCACATCTTTGGCAGGGATAGAGATGAGTGATTTGAGAAACCAATTGAGACGTTGTTCTTTGGTGGTTTATACTTTGCATAAACTACGTTGCCGACACCATTCATGAATGTGGTAGGCGATGTGTGTAGATGAGGTTTTTTGCACTCAGATAGCGGTTCTAGAATAGTGTCATGATGAAATGGTAGTTGAAAGAAGGCCAAGAATGCTTTGTCCAAGGATTCAAAAGTCACATGGGACCCTAATTTTTCATCCACATACCATTTGGCTGATGGACTAGTGAGTGTGGATTGAAATAACATTAAGCGGATGGAGTCATCAATGATTTTTTTTTAGGAGAACCATAAGTCAAAGGTCATGACATGGTTGGTGGGATCGTCCCGAGATTTTCCTTCAAATTTTGTAATATTTGAAGGTAGTTTGGTAGGCATAATTGTCCATGTGGGGTCATGCAATATAGGTTCATTTGTGAGTTTACTCAAATCAAAAATGTTGATGGATGCCAAATATGGCAAGGGGGTTGGTGGTGGACGATTAGTTCCAGCCATGGTTGTACTTCTCCTTTGAGAGGAAGTTTTCCCCTCTCCTCCTTGTGAAGAAGAGCTAGTGGATGGTTGGCCTTGGGAATTGGACCCAAGTAAAGTGGAACCAAGCAAGTTTGATCTCAAAATAGTATCACTCACAGGGGTGTGATATGGTTGAGCCTATGAGTTGGAAAAAACAGGAACTCCTCCTAGAATAGAAGGGAGGTTCTGCAAGCATCTGGAATGACAGATATTCTATGGGTCCCCTATGATGGTCGACTAGCAAAGTGGATGTGTGAAAATGGTGATGATAGAAATAAATGAAAAAGAGATTTGTATAATTTGGACCTTCACCATATATCTCAGAATCACATATAATCAAATGAGAATCATACATAAATAAAATATAAGCATACATGTGGGTAGGTGGATTTTGTCTACATGGGAGAACAAAGAAAACAAATGCTTGTGTCCTAAAAATACGTAACATCCTTCCTCTCAAATAGCACTGGACCTTCCAATAGCACTCAACAATGGGGTCTGAAGCCAATGGAAGAGGAACTAGTGAAGGATGAAACAATCAATTATAATGAGGGGTAGAGGGTGCATATCTTGAAAGAACTGGTGATATTTCTCAATAGCCACACAAAATATGATCAAGGTGCAATTGCAACCCATAATTTCCACCTAGGTAGATCTCTTAAAATTGGCCACTAGGTACCCCGGTAAAGGTGTGACATTTAGATTTTTGGCCTCATAAATGGGTCACGGGTTGGATCCCTTCCAAGAGTTGGGTGACTTAAGGGGGGACACACAAAACAAATGGACCTTGGCCTTTGACCCTTCATGGGTATCTCTCTGCCTTATGGTGTTAGGAACACTTCAATTGGAGGATTTTAAGATTCCCTATTTGTCAAATTCTAATGTTTGAAAACATGAGAACCAGATAAGGGGGGGTTATTTGGATGCCTACCCCCAAGATCCTACCTAGACTAAAAATTTCTTTTGGAACCTCTTGTGGAGGAAAAGTTAGTGAGCTTTTAGAAAAAATTTAGATGTGGTTGGTTGAGAGATTGGGGGTGTGAACCAATCTCGTTTGAATTAAGTGGGTGTGGATAATTTCTTCGAGAAATAGTGGGATGTTTCGGAATTCCTTTGGAGAAATCCTACTTCAACCTCCACAATTCAAGATGAAATTATGTGAGTGAGGAGTGACTTTGTGTGTGAGTAAGTGAACAAATGTGCCAAATTTTAATAAGTTAGGTGTCAATTTGCAACATGTGGACTTCATGTGGTCCTTACAAATATTGATTACCTATCTTGCTAGATGTCATTAGTACAGCCTTGCAGAATTTTAAAATCCCTAAAGAACTAGCATGTGGACATATGGGTCCTTACCAATCCTTTAAACTCCCTAATGTGGTTTACATTAAGAAAGATTTGAAAAACTATCCTAGATTGTAAGCATGTGGGCATGTATGGGCCCATTAATTTGATCTTTAAACTCTCTTAGTGAT
>ML828620.1:21503-46933 GCA_009831015.1 Picea engelmannii | reverse complement strand
GTGATGGTATATGCTTCCTCCTTGTCGGATGAGAACTTGGCTCCACAAGTTGACCTTCTCCTCTTGTGAGTTTCAACCTTGTGAGCATTAGAAACAAAACTTGCAAACAATCAAGTCTTCAAAAACCAGTGCTCTGATACCAAACTTGATCTAAAAATGAAGAAGACTTGAAATACTTGAAATTATTTGCAATTGTAAATGTTATGTGTTTAAAGAAAATGGATCAGTTTGCAACACATAGATTAAGGGATTACTTATGAAAAATACACATAGACAACAACATAATCAATGAACATAAGCACATAAACACAACAATTGATAAAGGAGTTCACCCCTCTCTTGGGCTACATCTCCTGGTCCAGCTTCCAATGGATCATTATTATTAATTGCTCAAAAGTGCTAAAAAACATGTCTTACAATGCTCAAACTAACAAAACGACTGCTCCAATGGATTTAGAGCGTCCAAAAACCCCTGTTTGGGCTCTTTCGACACCTCAATCGGTCGAAAAATGAAGAAGTTAAGCCTCCTGGAAGTCTCCCCTTCAAGCTTGTTGTCTCTGCATCTACAAAACGCACCCTTCTTCATTGAACCTGGCTCACATGCAATAAGTAGCGTGAAAACCTAGCACCGGGCGCAACTGCGCCAATGGTGCAAACCGTAGGATGGTTAAGGGCATGCCAGTCCCTAACTGCCTAGCACCTGGGCGTATGGGTCATGTGACCGCGCGCATTGGCAAAAAGTGGTTAACGGTTACAACGGGTTTAAAATTCCCCCCGCACTCCTTTCCGTATAGCCAAGGGTCACATGGCAACATATATATAAACCCCCGCGACCAGGGGCTCCATCCGTCGTAACCCCCACGCACAATAATACCACCGGTCATATGTTTGTGGAACAAAACCACGGGTCGGGGCTAAGCCTCGGCCCGACCTTCCGCCGTATACAATGCTATGTTAATTTAAATAAAATACAAAATACATACTTAATAAGAAACATATGGCGGTGCAATGGCCGGACGGAGGCTGTGAAGGCTTAGGCAGTGGGGAGGTCCGGGGGTCGAACCCCGCAGACTCCAAATAATTTTACATACAATAATCGACCAATACCGGGGTGTCACGTGGCAGCCCATGATTGGGCCACATGGCACCCAATCACTTGCAAAAATAGAGCCACGTGTCACCATCTGATTCGACAACTGTCAACCAACAAATGCTTGCCACATCACTTCTGTACGGTCGTATGGCCTACCACGTCATCCTGTACGGACTGTACAGTCAACACCAAATTTTTTTTTTACATGTTTGACTTGACGAATAGATTTCAATATCTCTCGCTCCTGACGTCCGTTTGAGATGAAATGAATTGCGTTGGGTTCGCAACGATGAGGCCTGCGCTCTCGTCCAGTTTGAAGCGATTCCGAGCACTTTGAATTTTTGAGCAAAATTTGATCCCCTGATCATATATAATCTTGTAAAATCTTGGCGATTGTTTCAATGAATTATAAAATCTTCTAAAATCTTGGTGAATATTTCACTTAATTATAAAACCTTGTAAAGTCTTTTTGAATTTTTTGATAAATTATAAAACCATATATAATAATAGGAAAAAAATGACATTCCCAACAAAACAAAGCTTTCATGGAAAAAATTATGCATATAACCTTTAAGAAAAATCACTGAAGAAATAAGATATTGTAAGGAGACATGTATATCATTCATATAAAACTATAAGAGAGAAAATACATCATAAAAAACTCATTGCACATGAATTCCTAGATAATAGCTTCAACTGCTCCTTTGATTAAAAATGGTGAAATACTAGCTACAAGTGATCTGTCTCCAAAGTCCAACCCTCAAAATAACAAAATACATGATACATATAGAACAAAACAACTCTCCCCTCTCTTAGGGGTCGGATCCATGACTAGTGGAGTTGAAAACATGATTCTCTCCAACAAAAACAAGAATCTAGGAAGGTTACAACCAATCCCCATTTTTCTTCAACCAATACATTTGACCAAAAATTGATGTCCAAGCATGAATCTACCTCAAAATCACTATAATTGACTCATTTACACCCTATTACATCATTACCTCATAAAAAATTAACATTTTACATCATAGAACTCGAATCTGGAAAAAATTGCTGAAAAAACCACTTCCAGGACAAAACATAGCAAAACTGATAAAAAGCGTAGCATGATAGGAAAAATGGAGTTTTGGAGGCCTTCCTTAGGTCCAAGTACAGATATATAAAGTTTTCTAGAAATATGGGATGTCTACTAACTGATTAAATTCTTAAGAAGCAAAAGTTACATGATCTTTCCCTTCAAACTCGTCTTCTCCCAAAAGTACTCAGAAAGCGTAGCGTGCTGCTCCAAAATGTGGCAGAAAGGTCATTTTCAAGTGGTTTTTTGCTCTTCACGCATGCTAGAGTTGACCAAAATTATCCTCTGGATAGTCCAAAGTGATATCCAAGTCATGAAAAGTCTGAAAATACAAACCATTTTTCATTTGGAATCCTCCATCAAAAGTGTAGCATGCCCCACGCTACATTTTTTGTTGTATGACAGTTTTAGAAATTGCCAAAAATTCTGGGTTTTCTGCATAACTTTGTCTCAACTATGGAACAATATCTCTCCAACAATAATACATTTTACAAAATTGGGAGAGGTTTTGTTTCTTTGGTATGTTGTGAACAACAACCTCCTCCATGTTTAAAAACTAATTTCCCATTTTTTCACAATATTCTCTACAAAAATATGTCTAAAATAGGACTTTGCACAATCATAAAACTAGGCTGCGAAGATGTGAATGTATCGCTTAACCTGTAACACCTGTGTAAAACATGAGATAGGTTATTGTACTTTTTCCTCTTATTAACAAAAAAATCCTCCATTTTCTCAATATTCATCTCTTATGGTCCACAATATGCTCTGAAAACAGGTGACTAAAAAGGTCATTTCTAGAAACTGTGCCTTCAAAGATTTTTGGAAAATGAGGTGGAATGATGGGTTAGGGGTTTCCTAAATTCTTGAGAAAATTTATGGGGGTGGGGGGTAATGTTAGGGAGTAAGGGAAAGTGTAATATCAGGAAATGAGTGAGGGGAAGGAGTTCAAAAGGGAAAAACACAACGAACTTTTTGAAAGCGCAATGAAAATGTTGGAATGAGCAACGAATTGCTAGAGTTTTCTATTTTTCAAGGCAATTTGCTCTGAAAATGAGGAGAGATGATTGTTGAAGATGTGGGATATATTATTTGTGATAAGTGAGTGAGATAATTCTCTTGAAATGGTCTTTGTATCTTTTAAATGTCACTTTTTCAAAATGGTGGGGTGGCCCACCAATTTCACCATTGCTTTTGAACTTGAGTAGCTTAGGAACATTTGAAACAACTTTGAAACTTTTTAGAACCAATTGCATCAATATTGAAGCACTTTCTGAATTAAAACCAAACTTGAGAGAGATTTCCTTTTACTACTCCTGCCTTTAGTAGTTTAATGAGTGAAATGACACAATATGATGACCATGACCCTAGTGACCTAATGGTGACACTGAGATGAATGAGAATCATGATGATGGGACTGAAATGATGACGATGACACTTTTGAGTGATGAAACAACAAATTTAAATGATGATGATGACTAGGACATGAAATTTTGCAAGGAGTAGTAACAAACCTAGACCAACTAACCAATGATCAAATTTTTATTTTGAAGACTCAATGAAACGATAAAAATATGAAAAAGACCCTAACAAACCTAGGAAGAGCATATATATTTGATCATTGGTGACAGAGAAAACTTTGACTGACACTAACATTGGCTCCAACTAGGGAAGATAGCTCCATAGGAGGTGTCAAGAACACCAGATCTCTGAACTCGTAGACCAATGCCTTCTTTATTGGGCATGGAGTCATAAACAGCTGCAAACCTCAAACCAACATCAAATCAAACTGAAAATTGAACTGTACACTATCAATTGAAAACTTTACTAGAAGATACTACTGAAAAAAATGCTCAGCATTGATCTTATTCATCACACCTACTCTAATTTATATGTACATCACCTGATCAAGTGAAATGGAATAGCCAATGCAACCATGTAAGAATTTTTTCTGCTAATTGAATTCTCCACAAGTCCTTGCTCATGAGCCAGAAGGGAAAATTACTGAAAGGAAACTTTCGTAAAAACATGTGAACAAATTGAATCTTAATGAAATTGCAGATCATGAGCCCACCAACTAACCTCAGGAATGCTGCAAAAGGATCTTCATAAGAATGCATATTGATTTCCAGCCCATCTAACATATTACTGCTCTGATCTAGGTGATTTTCATATCCTAATTTTAAAACTTTCCCAACATCCGTGCTTTCTAGAAGCTGCAACTTAAAAATGTCATGATAAGGATGCAAGATTTCCTGTGACCTTTTTGATGAATGTAATGAAACTGTTGATGAACAAAACAACAATGATGTTTGTCGAACTAAATCTTCCTCACACCTATTTTCAGGCTCACAAACAGCCAAAGGAGAACCACTAGGACTGCAGAATTCATCCAAATAATCGGATATTGGATCATTTAAAACCAAAGAAGGTTGTTGCAACTCTGAGGTAACTACAAGATCTTGAATCAATGACTGTTTTTTCAGATTGTGTGAGTCCTTAATACCACAACAAATAGGAATATCACATACAATAAGAGGTTGCTTCCATTTTAAACTAGTGTCAAGATGCTTCTCTACTTTTGTGAGTTTATAGTTTTTCTTTATCAATTCAAATGAAGCGTAACATAAAGGCAAGGATTTACCTTCAACAATTTCATCACCCTCTTCATGTTCACTGTCCAAGCTATATAAATGCTCACCTAATTCATAACTTTCATCAAAATTGTCCTTTTTGTCATAAACCACAGGTTCAAGCTCCTCTTCCTGAGTGCATAATGTTGATTTTTTCAAGACTATCCTCAAATGAAAAATTAAATAATCAATGTACATATCATGATGAGACAAATAATAAACCTCTTCTCCTTTTGCCAATTGTTCTTTAAAAGAAGGATTTATTTTTTGCCTTCTAACAACAGGTTCATATTGCAAGGAAAATATCTGCATTAACCTTTCCATAGTTTTAATTATTATGTCCAACTTACAAATAATAAACCTCTTCTCCTTTCGCCAATTGTTCTTTAAAAGGAGGATTTATTTGTTGCCTTCTAACAACAGGTTCATATTGCAAGGAAAATATCTGCATTAACCTTTCCATAGTTTTAATTATTATGTCCAACTTACAGTCCAACAATGGGGGACTGTCCTCTTTCATTGCTTCATTCCTTTCAACATTCGTTCTAGTACCTTTTATTGACATATTCATTTCAACATCAACCACATTTTTTTGCATGGCCTCCAAAGTGGTGGGGTTTCTCTCTCTATGCTGATAAACAATCTCGGCCTCAAAACCATCTAAAAAGTTAATCATAGCCAAATCTGGGGGACGTTTAATATCTGAAGGTATATCATTGTAAACTCTGTTAAACCTCTTTGTGAAGTCTTAGACTGTCTCACCAATATGCCTCTTTAGATTCTTGTACTCATCCATGATCTGGAAAGGGTTCACCTTGACCTTCCATCTCTCAATGAAAATATGTTCAAACTGTTGTAAAGAGGAGATGCTTCATGCTGCTAAACCTTTGTACCATGTCTTGACTTTTCCCATGAGGCTTTGAGCAAACAACCTCAATTTGACATCCTCATAATCAACTTCCTTCAAATCCATAAAATTAACAACTCTACTAACATGCTACATGGCTATGATCATACTTGTACTATCAATTTTGGGCAGTTTTTGAGCATAATTTTTTGATAACTCATGCAAAGGGGCTGACAATTTTAATGGAGCATATCGAGCAACAAACGTGATTTTTTTTTGTGAGGAAACTATCTCAGTTAGACTATGAATGTCAATTTGATCTGGTTTGGGGGTTCTTTCACAATCAAAAGATACATTTGTAGTTTCGTTGGGATGAGGTAAAAATGTCAAAGGGGACTTGTGTATTGTTTTGCATTTCTGATTGGATTTGAATAGATAGGAAAAAAATTCTTTAATGTACTGAAGAGAAAATAAAAGGTACTTGATACAATAGAAAATCATATCCTAGAAAAATTTGACATGATCTGGCCCTTCAAACTCATCTTCTCCAAAAAGTACTCAGAAAGGTCATTTTCAAGTGGCAGAAAGGTCATTTTCAAGTGGTTTTTTGCTCTTCATGCATGCTAGAGTTGACCAAAATTTGCCTCGGGATAGTCAAAAGTGATGTAGAAGTCATATGGAGTCTGAAAATTGACATTATCTGGCCCTTAAAACTCGTCTTCTCCCAAAAGTACTCAGAAAGCGTAGCGTACTGCTCCAAAATGTGGCAGAAAGGTCATTTTCAAGTGGTTTTTTTCTCTTCATGCATGTTAGAGTTGACCAAAATTTGCCTCTGGATATTCAAAAGTGATGTACAAGTCATGTAGAGTCTGAAAATACAAACCATTTTTCATTTTTAATTCTCCATCAAAAGCATAACATGCCCCACGCTACGTTTTTTGTTGTATGACAGTTTTAGAAATTGCCAACAATTTTGGGTTTTATGCACAAATTGGTCTCAAATATGGTAAAGTATCTCTTGAACCATAACAAATTTTAGAAAAATGAGAGCAGTTTTTGTTATTTGGTATGTTGTGAAAACAAAATTCCTCCCATTTTCAAAAATGCTTTCCCATTTGTTCAAAATATTCTCTGAAAAAACGATGTCTAAAACAAGACTTTGCACAATCATAAAAATAGGTTGTGAAGATGTGAATGTATCTCTCACTCTGTAACACCTATGTAAAACGTGATATAGGTTATTTTACTTTGTCCTCTTATGAACAAAACCCTCCTCCCGTTTCTCAATATTCATCTCTGATGGACCAAAATATGCTCTGAAAATAAGTGACTAAAAAGGTCATTTCTGGAAAATGTGCCTTCAAAGATTTTTGGAAAATGAAGTGGAATGATGGGTTAGGGGTTTCCTAAATTCTTGAGAAAATTTAGGGGAGTATGGTATAATGTTAGGGAGTAAGGGAAAGTGTAATATCAGGAAATTAGTGAGGGGAAGGAGTGAAAAAGGGCAAAGCACAACGAACTTGTTGAAAGTGCAGCAAAAATGATGGAATCAACAACAAATTGCTAGGGTTTGCTCTTTTTCAAGGCAATTTTATCTGAAAATGAGGAGAGATGATTGATGAAGATGTGGGAGATATTATTTGAGACAAATGAGTGAGGGAATGCTCTTGAAATGGTCTTTGTAACTTTTAAATGTCACTTTTTCAAAATGGTGGGGTGGCCGACCAATTTCACCATTTATTTTGAACTTGAGTATCTTAGGAACATTTGAAACAAATTTGAAACTTTTTAGAACCAATTACATCAATATTGAAACACTTTATGACTTAAAACCAAACTTGAGAGATATTTCCTTTTACAACTCCTTCCTTTAGTAGTTTTATGAGTGAAATGACACAATATGATGACCATGACCCTAGTGACCTAATGGTGACACTAAGATGAATGAGAATCATGATGATGGGACTGAAATGATTATGATGACTCTTTTGAGTGATAACACAACAAAATTAAATGATGATGATGACTGGGACATGAAATTTTGCGAGTAGTAACAAACCTAGAGCAACTAACCAACGATCAATTTTTTATTTTGAAGACTCAATGAAACGATAAAAAATTTAAAAAGACCCTAACAAACCTAGGAAGAGCATATATATTTGATCATTGGTGACAGGAAAAATTTGACTGACACTAACAAGAATTATTGCACTTAAACTTGAGAAGTACAATGAAGGAAAACACTCTTTTGTTGTTGGTAACTATTGAATAAAACCCCTCATGTGTTCCTGGAATGGATGACACTAAATCCTCAAGGATGGAACATGTAACTCCTCTATGCATTGTCCTAAATGATCCAAAATTGGAATTATGTGACTGTCAATGTCCAAGTGTTATTCTTCACAAAAACACCCTTATTGTATGCATGGATCGGTCTTAACATAGAAATAAGGGAGTAGACTCTCATGCTTCCCTGGAATAGGACATAGTCCCTTTAATGTTGACATTTATGATTGTTGAATGTTTTAATGTGAAATGAGCCTCAAAATAAGATAGTAGATGCCAAATCAATGCACCCTCATAAGCTACCAAAAATAAACAATGTGGTTCCCTGCAAGGTGCACCACTAACCATCAGTGATTTGTGTTAGATAACAATTATCATATCCCCTTCAATGGGCCCTTTCTATTATATAAATCCTATCCAAAAATAACCTAAAGGGTGGTACCCCTTCTACTTCCCATTACAGCATAAAACAAGCCTGAATATTTGGCCCTCTCTATTGTTTAATTATTTCCACGCAACACCCTTGTGTGTGTGTGATAAAAAAAATTGGCCTCTCCGTGGAGGTTTCACCCTACCATGAGTCAAATGTGAAGTAATAACTCAAGGAGTGTGCATTGCTGCCACTGGGAATGCGCGTCAAGCAATGATTATTTCATCACAAAAACCCTTGCAATAATCTCATAATAAATCACCCTACTGTTGGCATGCTTCTGAAACCTTGCTACTAATAAACTCCTCATAGGCTACATGCTTTTACTCGTTGTTCAAGTCTAATTTAGTGACAAGGGTAAGGTCAACATTGAGGATGTTCATGATTTTTCACTGAATATCAACAAGGATATCGATTGGAATATCTACAGGATCATCACTTAAACCCGTTGATAGCAATCTCTAGTGAAGCACATTTTATGCTAATATCACAATGTATTTCACAAAAGGAAATAACATTGACACCATATTCCAGAGACAATACCAATTCCTTATCTAGATCTCCCATATCTATCCTTTTGTAGATAATCATTATCTTCTTTGCAATTACTTTTGAAGGATCTATTACAAGGTTAATATTATGTTTATTCATGTTTTCCTCTGCTACCATATCACAATCTTTCTAAAGTAATGTTGAGGTATCATTTCTACATTTTGCAAAGTATCCAGCTAAAACTGTTGTAGAATATTTCTTATAAATTCCATTCACAAACACAATATGAATCGGCGACAATTTGTTTAGACTGACGGTGTAATCTCTTGCAATGCATGGATCTATGAAAAATCCTTTTGGGCTGATGGGATAGATGAGTTGATGTCGCCTGAATAAGTCAATGAAAACATTCAATCGAGATCCACCCTTGCATGTTTTCTACACAACAACATATATCCTTTGTCCCTTTTGGTTATGCTTAACTGAAAAAACCCAATCGTGTTGAGTATGATGTGAACAACACATGCAACTTTTTTTATCACTTTATGGATTGTCTTGATTACATTGTCTCTTCACAATTTGAAACTATAATACTCTTTTAAATTAGGTTCTCATTGTACACTCTTGCATATAGATTGTACTTCTCGAATTTGGAAGATAACATTTGTAGAGATAGCATAATTCCATATAAATGTTGAAGGATTGGAGGGATATTCACCTAATTTGGCATAAGAAATACCCTACCACCTTTATCAATCAACCACTACTCAGAAAAACATGGGTAGCTCTACCTAATTTCCTGTGATGGAAGATCTACCTTGCAACAAACAAAGCAATTTTCAATCAGGAATACCTCGAATCATGACAACACTTGGGCTAGATTATTCCCTCGACCCAAATTAAAGAAATCTGAAGAATTAAAAAGTAGTGTGCCGAAAAGGAATTTGACTGGACAATGCTAATAAATATGATGTGTGAATGGTTGAAATGGAAGATACTCAGAAAAATAAAACTACCTTGAATGATTTCAGTCTTATAGAAAGTGATATTGCAACCATAGCTACCAATGAAACTAACAGTCTAGTTGTAACATGCCTCATTTAAAAGTATAAATAAAATTTCAATTTCCTTCATTTCTATTACTGCATTAATATTCAAAATGGTAGTATAATCTATCAACCCATGTTATCAAATTTGGCATCATAGTAGATATAATTCTATCAAACTAAAAATAAATACATTACTAAGATATTGATAGATAACAAGAATAAACCATAATAAATATGACATAGGAAACATCTCTTTAATATCAGAGAAACGATATTATCTCCTTTAAGTCATGAGATCCTTGTCACAGGTAATAACATATCATCCCTTATGAATCTGAATTATTGACATGTATATTTCTTTATCCAGAAAATTTGTTGTTGATGAAAAAATAGATAATGATGATGAGCTTAACATTGGAACAAAATCACTTACTGAAGCTATCGTTAATGAGAGACAAGAGATATTTATTTATGATGGATTGGCTCATATCAAAGAAGATGACAAAGGCTTGTTGGAGGAGTCGTTTGATTTACATTCATCAAAGGTGGAAGAAAAACATCTATGTAGCTCTCTTTTTTGGGATCAGAGTGCTAAAGAACATGAAATTGGTTCTACCTCATAGAAGTGGATCAGTGAAGGTTTTTTTTCAAATAAAACCAATGGTATCATGAAAATTATAGAAAAATATTATGAGAGAGACAAAAAAACTGGTATTCTTTCCACTTATCAGAAAGAAAACATCTTAGAAGTTCCAACAAGGGATTGTGAAAGAAATAATGGACTTGATTTAAACATCTCCAGTTGTACTAATTGTTTGGATGTAATGTTACAATCTTTATGCAAAAGGATGCATGATTTTGTGGCCAAATTGATAGAAGTGACCATGTTAGTGACATTTTCCAGGGACAACTACACTAGTGTGGAATATTTAGACTGTGGGGATGGATGTAATAAATGTGTTTCTTCTTATGTTAATTGTTCATGCGAAAGGTCTCAAATACCTTCTCATCAAAATTATGTAGTTGAAAGCTCCACTCTGAAAGGTAAAAATAACAAAGAGAAGGATGTGTTTCCTGATGGTTGGACATTGGATACAAATACACGTATCACACTTCTATGTACAGTAAATATCTCTCCACTGCAAGCAAGTCCTTTTTATGTTTAAGAAAAGGCCAAGATTCAAGTTGTTGCAGAGTCAAATTTTGCATCAAACAAGCTAAGAAGTGAATCTATAATCAATTGTTTACCATCAAGTATGGGTTTTTCTACAGATGATCGCCTTTTCCGTGATCACTTGGAAACTAGTGGATTGAAGCCTGAGAAAATGGAGATGATAGAAGGTAACATTTTAGGGAAGTCTAAAATTCGCCAGGAAGATTCAAAAAGGAAAATAATAGTAGTTGATGAGCCAGGATGGAATATTGACTACAATACAATGAGTGTTGCACATTTGGGTTATTGTTTGTGATGTTCATGTTGGAAGGGTGGATCTTATATTTTCCATCATGAAAATGAGATAGCTCAAAGATCTACTACTTGTAATGACAACATCGTGCCCTACTGGATTCATAATGGCTTTGTAACAGTTGGTGCTGAGAATATGTCTGAATCTTTAGGAAACTATGTCACACTTCACTTTGAAGGACTGTGAAGATTGTATGTGGTTTTCAAAAGAAAGATGAGGAAGTCCTATAAGACCCAGAGACACTAGAAAATGTTGTCAATCTTGCAGAAATGTCTCTGTAATGAGTTTCCATCTGATTTAAATGAAAATTACTATGTAATGGAAACAACGACAATGATTTGAACTATAAGCGAGGTATAGGAAAAAATGCCCCTCAGTTGATGCAGGTAGATTAAGCTTCAATAGATGTTGAGCATGCATTAGTAAACATTGTGGAATGATACTTTTATTTTGAAGCAAGATGCAATGAAGAGGGCTATTTAAGAAACTCGTTGAATTTTTGTGGGGAATTATGTTTAAATGTTGTATAAGTTTGACTATAACAGTGACCAAACTAGGATCCATCCCTTTTCTTTGCATTTGACAAGGAGTTTCAGGGCATCCCTAACATGCCAATTTTGGTTTTAACTAACAATGGCTTCCTTTCACAACACTATACTTACATAATAAATACTACCCAACTTAACCTACAAAAACTTTTTTTCCCACTTGTTCTTTAGCTAAATTTGAGGGTCCATTTGAAATGGTCAAATCTATCCAAATATTACAATTCCCATCATTCTTATTTCTTGCACAAAAATCCCAAAGCAAGTGAAGGCCAACAAGCCTCTACCACACCCATTGAATCACCCTTGAGTCAATTCTATTGCTTTGATGTTAACTGATCTTCTAATTCCCCTTGAAATGAAGACGCCAATTCTTGAATAAAGGTAAGAGCATGAGCCAAAAATTGCTTGAATGCATCTAACTACTTGGTCCACTTAACACAATTGAAACACCAACAACGAAATATTGATCTTTCTCATAATCTAGTTCTACTAGTTGCATATACATTATTTATTCCCATTTTGTATCTACAAATGCTTCCAACTACTACAAATCTAAGTGTCTTGGGTAGCCTGGTCTAAACTCTTAGAGATAATTTCTATCTACTAAGGTTGCATCATGTAGCTCAGTAATTTTATCATCCACAACCTAAATCTCCTAAAACTTATCTCTCTTCTCCAAAGGATTATTGAGTGCTCGAGCCTCATTGTTCAGTTATTTAATCTCTCTCTTAACTCCTCAATGGGTTTTTCCTAGTGCTGAAACAATCCCATCCAATCCTATATTGTAGGATAAATGAGATAACTCTTTCTAGTATCCTTAGAAATGCCCATTGTATATCTTTTGCTTCTTTGAGTAAAAGATTGACCTTCTCTATAAGATCTCACATTTTTTAATTATCATGTGACTTCTCAGTGTCCATCTTAGCCTGTAGGGTAGCCATCTTCTCCCCCAATTGTTGCCAAAGGTAGATAATATCCAAATGATTGATAGATGGGAAGTAAGGAACAAAATATGGGATGCTTGAATCATGCTCCTTTATCTCACGCCACCTGTTATGAAAATGCAGTAGGCTTCATAAACTCGATGTGACATATGTTGCTTGTGTTCTATGTGGCAAGTATGAAATGATTGAACATGCATTTTGGATATGTCAGTCTGCCAAAATGTTTTAGACATGGTTCCAAGATAAATTTCACTTCCTTTTCACTACCATGATTTTGTGGAAATGTCCTCTTATGGGAGACATTTGCATGATTAGGAATAATTGTAATTCCTTATGGAAGACAATCCCACTGATTGCAATTGATTTTTTGTGGAACAGTTTGTGTAAATTAACTTTTCAGCAAGACCCCTCCCATTTTGGCCTAGGATATTTAAGGAGCTTTAAGAATAAGTTGGCCTTGGTTGTGAGAATAAAATTTATTGTTTTCCATCGATATGTTCAGTCGCTTCATCTTGGTGTGCAGGCTCATATGTTTCTCTTTCTGGCTTTTTAAGGGCAGGATTTTCCCAATAACCATGTTATTTGTCTGATGCAATTATCTTTTCTCCATGATGTGATCATTAATCACCCATGCCCTGACTCTGAGAACCCGCATGAATATTACACATGAAGACAACAAAAGTACACATATTTCCACTATATGTCCTTACAATTCAAATACTCGGGTTTATGTTGGAATTAAAAAGAAAAATTCAATTTTCTTGTGGGTATTTGAATTTAATTATGCTCTTCTACTATTTTTTTAGGTAAATGAAATTAGGCCTTGAAAAAAATGAACCCATGAAGTATTTTACATTACTTACAGCCAAAATAAACAATTTATCAAAGAAATATGAAGTTACAATTTCGTCGAAATACTGTATCGTGCTTTCCTCTAGAGTTTGGATATCCAAACATTGTACCAAATATTAAAAAATTGTGCTATTGATAATTGATTATTTCTTTGTCTTTCCAATACCCTCGGACCTCATCTGAATACCCTCGAAATGTTGTGCTTGTTGACAAAGAAATAGTACGTGATTTATAGCAAATGGGAGGGTGAAATCACTAACAGAAATCCCCTTATTCTATGGAAATCGGGAGAATAGAAAAGTGCAGCTGCCCATACCACAAAACTGGATCAGATTAATCCATAAACCATGATTTATACCCAATGTGAGGGCGAATTCACTACCAGAAATTTATGTATTTCTGGAAATGGGGTGAATGGAAGCTTGGAGCTCCAAAATGCAGGAGAGAAATACATTTTTTTTCTTCTCTCCCTCATAAAAACCTGGGCTAACCCTCTATACTATTCTTTTTTTTAATAAATTAGGGATGAAAAATAAAAGTTTAAAAAAACCACTCCAATATAAAAATATCAACCAATAAAAATTTGGAACCCCTTTAATTTTTCCCCTGAGCGAAATTTAACCCCTAAAATTACCCATGGCCAGGAGGGCAGGAATGAAACCTCAGGTTTCCAAGAGGGAAAGGAGAATGAGGTGAGACTGTCAAAAAGTCTTGTGGACTCAGTTGATGGTTCAGATCAGCGAGGATTGCTGACAAAAATGAAGATGAGACTGTTTGAATGTCTCGGAAACTCAGAAGTGATTTTGGATCAGCAAGGAAAGTTGACAAAGGATGATCATAGGTTCATTCTGATCATTGGAGGAATCAACATATTCCTTCCAAGAATCCAAGTCAAGGCCAATGCATGTGTTGAAAGTGTATAAGAAGGAAGATAACCAACAAAGATTGTCATGGAGGATAAAGAGCAAACATTAAAATCTATGCAAGTGATTAAATAAGAAGAGGAGAATTCATATAACATTCTCACTCCATGGGAAAAGGATTTGAATATACTCAAGGATTGTTTATTCCATACATTAACAGAGGAAGACCTCCAAAAGTATACATTAATCCAAAATGAGGAGGAATTCTAGCCTGAGGAGCAGTTGGATGAAGCTGGACTTGTACCATCACAAGAAGAGACAAAGGAATTGGCAGAGGCTAAAGTGTTAGAGGAGATAGCTGAGAAACAACTCAGTAATATGGCTACAACATTTGAACCTGCAGTGGAGTGAGAAACCAATGCCACAGGAGATGAAAATTGCATGGGATATTTGTAATATCTACCCATTGAAAAGTATGACAAGGAGATGCAGTGATAAAGAAGGATGCAAGAGAAGAGCCAGCTAGTGGACCAGATGGATGAGGAGATTGAAAATATAAGAAGGTTGATGTTGAAATAAATGTAGGAGACAACCAACAACATGATTAAGACGTTGATCAGAGAAGATCCTTCAACATCACAATAAGAGAAACAACAACAACATAGAAGAGAAGCAGATGGAAAGCTCCAAATTCAAGTTTGGGACCCAAGAGGATCTCAACAGCAATACCAGGGCAACCATGTGCAGGATCTCATGATTTTTTCCAGCCTGGGAGTATGATGCAGGAGAATTACTCCACCTCATACAATGTGTGAATGAAAAATGCATCCGCACACTTGGAGGGAGCGGATCCCAAAGAAGGAAGTTCCGGTCCTTTCAAATTTTGAGCTTAAATTTAAATTTTAATGTAATTTAAGTTTGTAAGGCTCAAGGAAACCTAAGCCATTGTATTTGTATAGGAAGAGTTATTGTAATAGGTAGAGTCTCCTTTAATGACTAACAATTAGGTATATCTAGGTTTGATTCAGGCTAGATGTTTCTTAAATATAATTGAATGTAATTTAATGAGAGTAGGTAGTTGGAGGGAAGGCTCGAGAATGCCCTCTTTTGTAAAAATTTCCTTGTATCAAAATTCATTAGGGAGTGGAAGAGAAAGTTGTTCATATAGCTCAAGATAGGAGAGGAGAAGAGTTCAGACTCAGTTGTAGTCCAACCTTGTAAACAATGTAATTAACAATCAAATATTAATATAAAAGCAGTTTTTCCTCCATATGAGGTTTTGTGTGTATGTTTTATCTGTTTTATGAATGTATTTGAATGCTTTATTTTTTTACTGATGTATTCCATGAATGTTGTTAGTTCCTGTTTTATTCCCTTTGTAGGAATTAGATAAATTTCCCTATCTGTTAAGTTTTCTAAGTGTTATGGGCTCTTAGGATTGTGCAAGGAGTGCACACCAGAGTAATTGAAATACTATGTGAAGCTAATGCAAGGAGTGCACTTGAACGTTGTTTTGAGTTCATAGAATAGCGTGCCAGGTGGGCACACCAGAACATGATTAAATATCAAAAGGGAAAGTTGTCCAAGGAATACATGCTAGAATTATTGAATACTCTGAGGAGAAGGCTCTGCAAGGAGTGCATTGAGTGAGCGCCAGGAGTGCACAAAAATATTTCGGGAAAAAGATTTAGTTCTGAGTCTTTTAGAAGCACAAAGTGCAAGGAGTGCACAAAGACAACACTTTGTTAAGTGTTAGTCAAAATTAAGAAGGAAAGTGAAAGAAGTGCGCCCAAGGAAAAATATTTCATAATTTAAAGCTCAAAATGAAGAGCGAAGGCAACAAGGAGAGTGATGAAGGAACACTCTAAAAGTGTTTGTGAGATCAAGAGGAAGAGCAGAAAGTGCGCATGAGAAAAACTTATATTCAGACTGCAGGAAAAGCAAAAGTGTGTGCTCACACTTCACCAAAGTGTTGAAGAAAGCTCAGGAAGAGCGACATTTTCTGAGAGCACAGGCAGAGGCCAAGTAGACAACCCTACAGGATAAGAATCAAAGGTCAGTCCTTTGATAAATTGAAAATTTCCTTCTTTGAAGTTAAGGGAAGCGAATCCAAGGAGAAGGAGCTACAACAATCGTTGATCCATCATGGAGAGTAGATCAGGACCATTGGAACAAAGTCCAAATAGAAGGAGGAGCACACAAGAGGAGAAAAGATCTCATCTGTTAGTTTTTGGCGCGAACTACAACCATCGTCGGATCCAAGTGCGTAGCATGGGTTTTAACCCTCAATGTCCTTTGAAATTTGTGAGTTCATAGGTTTTTTGTATTTAGGCACAGAGGAGACAAGTCTCCCGATTTCAGTGGATGCGTGGCAGTGGATCTTGCGATCCAGAGGTCCAACGCTTCAAAGGAACAATGACATTATTTAAAAATCTCACAAGATACCTGTAGTCCTGAAGCGTGGAGCTAATCCTAGCCATCTATATACGGGGGACAGGTGCTTCCAGATCGAGGAGTCTGGAGACAAAGAACTAGGGAGGAATCGAGGTATAATTTGTTGTGTGTCAAGAAATCCTAAAGGGTGGATTTAGTCTTGGAAGTTAGATATTACCTCCTCTAGTTCGGTGTTCATAGGTTGTGAGAGGTGGCGAGGTAGAAACTCCCAAAGTCCTGAATCCCAGAGTGGATCAGGGTCGTCCATTGTTGAGGACACTTGTTTGGAGATCTCGGAGTCCAGAGACTTCGCACTCCGAAATATTTGGGATTTTGAGAAGTGGAAGGTTATGAAGTCTGGGATCATGGAGTAAGTTTGAACCATTGATTTGTGACATGAAGACAACCGTCTGATATTCCAAATTGACGTTTGGCACTTCCCAGGTTTGGATTATTGGAGCAGGGAGAACTCCTGAAGGTTGGAGTCCCGAAGAAGATATCGACCATTGGTGTTTTGAGGGTTGTTGACCATTGGATATGCGTGCCTCCGGATAGTCTGTCAATCCATCATATAGGATAGTTGTATGTTGGAGCGATTAATTCCCCCAAAGTACGAAGGCCCGAAACGTCTGTCAGCCATAGATCTCAGCATTCATCGGGGACCGTCGATCCCTTCCCTTTGTTCAAAGGTTTGCGTGTTCGGAGGAATAGGAGTGGA
This sequence comes from Picea engelmannii, assembly GCA_009831015.1. Taxonomy (NCBI): domain Eukaryota; kingdom Viridiplantae; phylum Streptophyta; class Pinopsida; order Pinales; family Pinaceae; genus Picea; species Picea engelmannii. Next base: position 29,204 of record ML828620.1, on the reverse strand, counting down.
ATGGTGTTGAAAATCCCTTTGGTTAGTGCCTAGTTACATCGCATCGTCATATGAGGTTTTGGCCGAAACAAAAGGGGGTAGGGCCCGAACTTGGTCTTTAAGGGTAAAGGGACTTAGAGAAAGTGCCTGAGGGGCTCATATGTGTATGGACCTGTTCCCAAGAATAAATTAAGGACTTGTGAAGTTGGTTTTTAGGGCTCAACGGGAGCCCAAGAGCTAATTGAGGACCCAAATTTGAACGATCCTAGACTAGGAGGTCGCACGGACCTCAGGAGTGGGTTAGGGTCTACATCAAGAACTCAGGGAGTTGGAGCTTCCTTTAGGTTGGATTTTGAGAATCAAGGTGTTGTAGCCTCCTTTTGGTTGGAGCCGGAGAATTCAAGGAGTAATAGCTTCCTTCAGGTTGGACCCTGTAAATAGGGTGTTGGAGCCTCCTTCTAGTTGGTGTCGGAGAATTGGTAATTTGGTGCTTCTAATGAATGTATTCTCTGATATATAAAAAAGTATTTTGTGGTTTTCTCCCATTTGGGTTTTGACATAAATTCTGGTGTATTGTGTACTTGATGTTATGTTGCTTATGTTTATATGCTCGTGACATATTGATGATACATTGATGATAAACTATCGAGAAAGTTAATATATTGTGGTTAAAATTGGTATAAAGTGCTCATATTGATTCACCCCCCCACCTCTTAGTATTCCAAAAATTGGTATCAAAGCAGGTTCCTTCAGGAAATAGTTTAGCCATTGGAAGTTAGATCATGCAGAACACCAATATGTATAAGAATGAAATACTACAGTTTGGTGGACATAATTATGCATTCTAGAGAAGAATGATGAAAAGATATGTAGAAGCAAGTGTACTTGATGATTGGAAATCAGTAGTAGATGAATACAAAGAGCCTTCCACTCCCCCAATAGATAATGATGGAAAGAAACTCAGTCAAAAAAATTCGAGGGATAAATTTTTTATCATGAATTGTCTGGTTGATTTGGTATATGTCAAGGTTATGCATTGTGATTCTCCAAAGTATATTTAGGACAAACTTCATAATGCTTATGAAGGAGATGCCAAATTTAAGGAAGCAAAAATTGAAGCTTACACAGGTCAATTTAAAAAGTTGAGAATGAAGGAAGATGAAGACATTGCAACTTACTTTTTGCAATTTGATGAAACAATGAATGAAATTAAAGGATTAGGAGAAGAAGTTTATGAATCTATGATTTCTCAAAACGTACTGAGATCTCTTCCAATGAGATTTGATCCTAAGATTTCAATACTAGAAGAAAGATCATATATTTCTAGGATAAGAATGCATGAGATACATGGAATATTTATATCTTATGAAATGAGAACATAACATGAAAATCCATCCAAGAAACAAGAAACTTTCAAAGCATCCAAGAAAAAAAAGAAGACTAAAAATCCCAAGTCAAAATCAAATTGCAGCTATAGCGATGATTGAGACAAGGATGAATAAATCGCCAACTTCGTAAGGAAGTTGAAGAGAGGAAACGACAAGTACAAAGTTATGCTTCCATTAAATTGTTTTAATTGTGGTAAAATTGGTCATTTTGCAAATAAGTGTCCTTATGCTAAGAAGAAGATAGCGATGAAGAAGAAGATCCCAAGAAAGAAAATAAATATCAAAAGGGAAATAAAATAGGAAATAAAATAAAAATATCTACTCAATAGAAGACTGTTCTTCATCTGATGAAGACGAGGAAAGAAATAGTGACTCAGAGATAATACCCTTTATGGCTACGAAAAATAAGAAAATAACTCATGAAAGTGAAGAATAAGTTGAAGTGGATATTGAGGAATAATTAATCGGTTGTTTAATTGAGTTGAAGAAAGAAAGGAAGGAAAACATATCATTTAAAGAAGAAAACATTTGCTTCAAAACCTGACTTGAAGGAGGAAAGAGAAAGGAAGAAGTAATGAAAATCTAGATGATAAATAAATAAAAAGAGCATGAGAAGTTTGAAAAGGAAATCGTGACGTTGAGATTTGAAGTCAAAAACATCAACAAAAACTTGAAAATTTCTCAAGTCTTAGAAAACATCCGCAATAGTCAAAGGCCATATAGTGACAAATATGGACTAGGACACAAGAATGTTGATTTTGAGAAAGGTTAAATCTCCATGATGAAAGCAAAAGAACAAAGAGTTATGCAGAAGTACCAAAAGGAAGGAATATTGGTCAACAAGAATCAAAGAAGAATGAGTATAATATAGATACATCTTCCACAAGACCTTCCACATTCAAGCAACAAAGAAGCTTCAATCATAATGAAGGAAGAGAAGATCATGATCAACCAAGTTAGGAATTCAAAAGAAATACAACACAAGGAAGATCATCCACTCTTAGGTATGTAAATTTCTTTTATGGTCATTGTTTTAATTGTACAAAATTTGGGCATAAAGTTGTAGATTGCAGGTCTTATGGAAGAAATTCTTATGTGGCCTCGCATAACATTGAATGTTACAAATTAAACAATTATGGTCACATATCTAGGAATTGTAGAAATTTGATAAATCCCACCATCAAAGAAAATATCAATGTCAGAGACACAAAGGTTTGGAGGAGAAAAGAAAGAAAAGAAGAGTAGTTGAATAAAGAACAGGTCCTAGAGATCGCAGGATTTGTAGTAGTGCAAGAAAGAAAGGAAGATGAGGTGAATAAAGAATAGGCCCAAGAGATTGCACTTTTAGGAATTATAGTGCAACATCATAATGGATCCATACGAAAAAAGGAAGAAGTAATAGTTTAGAGAGATGGTGATTCTACAGATGAAGAGGAAGATTACTCTGCATTAGGGTGGATTCCTCCATTGTTATGAGCCATCCGACTTGGAGACTCCCACTAAATATGAATATTTAAGAGAGGGAGTCTAGGAAATAGCTACTACATATGAGAGAACCATCGTTCAAGTAGTTTTAAGTATTTGCAGAGATAGTGATGCAGACCCCTACCACCTCCTGAAGTCTGTGAAATCTCGCGGTCTAGGATCGTTCCCAATCGGGAGCCGAATTGGCTCTCAGGCTCCTACCGAACCCAAAAATTCATATACCTTAGGCCTTTTTTCTTCTTCCCCACATGAAAATCATAGTTGTGAGGATCCTACCACTCCAGCGAAATCCTCCATGTGACTTCGGTCTAAGAACCGTGGGCCAAACTCCCTTTTTTCTTTAAAAATAAATTTTGGGACCTAGCCCTCTTGTTTTGTCCAAATATCTCATATTATCATGGGATGCAACTAGACACTAACCCAAAAGGGATGCAACCATGAACTAACCCAAAAGGCGTTAATCTGATGCTTCATAGCTCTGGGCTCCCGGATCATCAACACCCCTATACCTCCAATCCTCTGAACACCAAAAGGACAACACAAAACCTTAGCAGATATGAACGATTGACAGTGCTCGGAGGAATCTACAATGAGAAATGATTTAAAAATTTTGGGATTCGGTAGATCAACTCGCTTCAACAATCCAAGCTACCAGAGAGTCAAACTAGCACACTAGATTGGATAGTCCTGGTGTCTCCACAGACCAATGGCCAATATCCATTTCAGGGCTCTGAGCTTCAAATATTTTAACTGTGCTACTATGCCAACCTCTCGGAGTAATGAACCACCGAATACACACATGACAACTAATCAATTGCTCACACCTCCCTGTTAGCCAATGACCTTGATCCACTCTGGGACTCCGGGATTCGAGAGTTCTGGATGTCTAACACTTTCAATCCTCCAAAGTGCCAAACTAGCGAAGGTAAGATATGCCCTCCACATGTCCCTTCGATCAACAGCTGGGATGGACTCCTGCCTTTGGGCCTACGGGAGTCCTCACGACTCTGCACCCTTCTTCCTCCGAACCCCAAATTAATCAAGTTCATATCTGTGCTCCAAATGTCCTTCGCAACGAACAATTGTGATGTGCTTCGACCATCAGGATTTTTCCATACACCCTAAATCCTCCGGAGCACCAAGTCTTCAGAATCCAATATCTAGCGCCACGTGCTACTGGTGGAAATTGTTACGATTTACTTTTTCCTTCAGAGCTTCAGGAGCCCTTTTTCATGTTAATTCCATGACTCCACTTTTTTCGAAGTGTTCGTCTCCCAAATGGTGATATCTGTCACCACGCATCCTTATAATCAATGTCCAGGATCTATCCTCCAGGACTCCGGGCTTCGGGCCTTATGGATTCCTGGATGCTCTAGCGTGTGATACCTTCGTAGTACCAAACTTCTAGACCTCCAGATCTCTTGTCACGTGCTTCCACTTTGACCGACAGACGAGATCAAATCCACTTTTTGGAGCTTTAAGAGTCTTGAACACTCCTCGCCTTTGATCTCACAGATAATCAGAATTCTAGACTATCCCTAATCTACTGACACATGTCTCCTCCCAATGAATAGCGAGGATCTTCTCTGTTGTTCAGAACTTCAGGAAAATTGAAACCCTTAGCACGTGTGTTGCGCTTCCTCTGGAGTACAACATCTTCTAACCCCGAGATCTTCTGACACTTTCCCTCAACAATGGATGACCCAGATCCATTCCGGGCTTCAGAAATTCAGGAGACTTGTCTCTCATGCTCCTAAATATGGAAAACATTCGGAATTATGAAGTCCGAAGGATACTGACGATTAAAACCCATGCAACTAACCTATATTTGACAGTTTTCATTCATCTCACTCAGATATTATGGATGATATTTGTTCTTCAACGTGCACGCTCTCCTCCTCCTGTCTAGACTCTAATACAACGGTCCATATTTCTTCCTACAACCAATTTGATGGTTGTTGTAGCTCCTCCTCCACTGATGCAACTCAATCTTCCATCTAAGGAAGGATTTATTCGATCTTTCAAAAGGCTTTTCCTTTGAACTTTCCCTGCGAAACCGACTATTGGAACTCGAATTGCGTTGCACCTCCTAAGCTTGAAATTGAAAATAAGTTTACTTATGCACACTTTGTGCTATTCATCTTGAGCTTGAACTTGCTCATATTTCTAAGGGTCTCGACTCTCTTCTCCTTTAACAATTTTGTGTGCCCTCCTGGCACTTAGCGCTCGTTCTCCTGAAAATTTGTGGAATTAAAACCACTTGACCTTTGGCACACCTCCTTGCACTTTTCCAGTGAAAAATTTCACTCGGCTCTCCTATGAATCTTAACTTCTAGTGTGCCCTCTTGGAAACCTTCTCACAAAACCTGAAACAAATTATCACACACTCCTTGTGCCTGCTCGATGTTGATACTAAGAGGGGGGTGAATCAGTATCAGGTACAATTTAAAACCTTTTTCAACTTATACTTAAACCATTCAATTATATCCAATGAGAAATGAGCAATAGTATAAGAGTTACACCAATACACCACAATACACCATTGATCAAAATCTGGACCAGGGGTCAAAATTTAGCTCAAAAATCAAATTTCTCGAAATTGCCTCAAAACGAACGGGTGTGTAGCCCTTGTCGTCGCTAACCCAACACAACTTGTTTGGGTTCAAATCGACGTAAGATGAGTGAGATATCGCGTTCTGTTTGAATCGTCAAATAGGCAAAAAAAATTGTTGATTGTACAGTTTGTACAGCTGACGTGGCAGAGGTCGTACGATGGCGTGGCACGTCCGTACACTAAGGTGGCAAGTGATGATGTGTCATTTCTGAGTTGGCAGAGTTTGGACGAATCATTGGTGGACACATGGCATCCTTTTGGTCAAGTGGTTTGGTGCCGTGTGGCCCAGTTGTGGGCTGCCATGTGGCACCCTATTATGATATGGTTTGGTTGTTCAAAATTTTTATGGAGTCTGTGGGATTCGAATGCCAGACCTCCTCCACTGTGAAAATCCTTTTCAAAGTTCGCCCTGCCAATGCGCCACCATAGTGTTTCTTAACACTATATGCATTCATATATATTTAAGTTGAAATGTGTTAATGTTTGGGCGCGGACAGGGCTGGGGCTTAGCCCCAGCTCCCGTTCACATGCATATAACCATATGACCCGACTCCACATGCGCGCGAACATTTCAAATGGAGTTAGCCCATGGTATTATGTATTATGGCATGTGACCCTGCCTTTACTATGCAGGAGTTTAAACAGTTTATCCCACGCGCCAACATTTGTCGCTTTGCCATTGGCTTAAAATCTTGGCCCTTTTTTGTTTAAGTGCGTGGTCACATGCTGACCCATATGCCCATGGTCTTGGCGGTTAGGGGTTGGGTGCACCCTAACCGTCCTACAGTTCACACCATTTTGCGGTTGCGCCTGGTGCTAGGTTTTAGCACATAAAAAGGCATCTGTGCTAGGTTGGCCACACAAAGGTGCGTTTTGGCGAACTAGAGACAACAAGCTTGAAGGAAGAAAATGGCAGGAGGCCTATCTTCTTCATTTTTTGGCCAAATGAGGTGCCGAAAAAGCCCAGCTAAGGGTTTTTGGACGTTCTGAATCCATTGGCACTATTTTCAAATCCATTTGAATACTTCTTTTGCATGTTTTTCACCATTCAATTTTCAGAGAGCTTTAGGGAGCTTGAAGCCCTCATTGATTGAGGTCATGCTCAGATGAGCCCATGTCTATTTTCTGTGATTGAATAGACATTTTTGGATAATTGTTATGCTCTGAACACATTGAGATAGGTTTTAGATCCATTTGAGGACTTTTACAGGTTTTTTTTCCACAAGGAATCTCAAGGAATCTCAAGGCCACATGTAGAAGAGGTCATGCCCGAATGAGCCATGATCCGTTTTTAGAGTTTTATTAGTCATTTATGGGGTTTTTATGTATTATGAACCCAATGGTACAGTCAGTATTTCCATTGGAGTTGAGCAGAAGCTTGTAAAAGAATCTTTGACAAACTAATCCTAGAGAGCCAAGTCCATTGATGGAGGCTCAAGGAGATGTGGCCCAAAGAGGGGTGAACTCCTTTATCATCTTGTTATTGTTGTGAGTTTGATGGTTTATTTGATGCAAGTTATGTTTGCTGTGTATTTATTTAAAACACATATTTAACCATTTAAAGGAAAAATTCCTCACACATGAACATTTAAAAGAAGATGCATAAACTTGGCACATAATCTATCTTGCATATTTTAACACATTGAGCAAGGTCCTGAAAAGTTTATTTTCATGAAGTAGAGGGTGCTTGCATAGCATAACAAGTCAGCCCCCTATTTTTGGATCAGGTGGTATTAGAGCTTAGTTTTTTTTGCTCATGTGATTGCCACTGATAGCTAGAGATTTAGTTGTTGGTATTATTGTGCAAGTTTTATGTTGAAGTTTGATATCTTGCAAGGATGGGGGAAGCTTCAAACATTGGTAGTTCTCATACATCTTCATTATCCAAGTTCTTTGACAAAGAGATGTTGAAGGAGTTTGTAACCATGAGAGATATGGTACAAGAGTTGTGGGATGATAGTGAAGAGAGCATTGCCCTTCAAGAGCAGTTGATGGCCATGAAGGAGGAGAAAGACCATCTTCTTGAAAAGTTGCATGAGATGGAGACTCAACTCCATGAGGAAAAGGAAGCCCTTACCAAGTATATGCATGGACATGAGGTATGTAATGTTAGTTTATCTTCAAATTCCTCTCAAGATGAATGCTTTGGTGTTTTTGAAAATCACACTAGAGGAATAGGGTCCAAGTTATTGTTAAAAATGGGCTATGAAGGTAGAGGTTTAGGCAAGCATGCAC
>ML828620.1:0-21453 GCA_009831015.1 Picea engelmannii | reverse complement strand
GGAAAAAGTTCCAAGAACAAATTTTGTTTCAAGTTCACCTCCTCAAGAAGGCTATAAAGGTGAAAGTTCAAGAACTTTTGTTTCAAGTTCAATCCCTCAAGCATGCAAAGCTTGTGTTCAAGATGAATGCAAATGTGTGAAACAAGAGAGTTATGACATCCATGTGGACAAGAACATTGTTGTTGGTCTTCAAAGGAGAGCTTGTAACTCTTCAAATTCACCTCCTCAAAGAGGTGATAAAGGTGAATGTTCAAGGTATAATTCTGCCTATCATTCAGTTGTTTTTTATTATGTTAAGCATGATAAATTTGCATGTAAAATTGGAAGAAAAATTCCATGTACATATTGTGGTTTATATAACCATCATGTTTCAAAATGTTGGAAAAGATTGACCACTTTCAGGAAACTTTACAAGCAAAGGCAACTTGAAAAGAGGATGCAAAGGATTTGCACTCATTGCCAGAAGAGAGGTCATCTCATTGACCAATGTTGGACATTGCATCCAACCACTCATCCACATCATAAGAAGCAGATGGATAAAGAGATTGGCAAGAATGGAAGAGGATATTCCATCATTGATGTGTGTCAAGATGATTCACAAGAAGATGATTTTCAGCAGAAGAATTCACCATTGAGTTGGCTTGGTAAGAAATGGTTGGATTTCTTGAGCAAGTAAGGCTTGCATTTTCTGTTGTAGATGCACATTTCAGCCTTATGTATGCATTTATGTTGAGATCATGACAAGTTGCAGTAGTTTATCACAACTTGTATGATGCAAGTTGCATGTGAATGCAATTCGTTTGAAGGCATTATTGTTTGTTGCACAACTTTGCTAGGAGGATGTAAAAGAGGGATGTGATGCTCACTTATTACAACCATATATCTTTTTCATTTACAGCTCTTATGTACCCATATTTTTTTGGGTTTATGTACTTATGTTTGTACTTGAAGGAGAGTTGAAGAGTTATGCACATGCATGTGTTTTTGTGTGTGCGTAAACAATGAGCTTGGTGATAGTTCATCATGAATGATTCATGATTGTAACATGATTGTGTATCATGAGTGTCGATTTGTCATTGGGAAGGTTGATATGTCTCAAATGAGTCTCGACTTGTGTCGATGTTGTCTTGATGAATATGTGTGTCGATCATGTTTTTCGACTTGTGTTTAGTCAATGGTGTTTGTTGGCTTGTGAGTTGATTTTGAGTACACCGAGATGTAGTAAAATGCCATGTGCTTTGATGAAGTACAAGATGTGACCATTTTCGTGAAGAGAAAAAGACTTTGTTGGAATCATTTTCAGTCTTGTATAAATTTGTTTACAATATTGATGGTTTTCTTGGTTTGTGACAAGATGTCGTAGGAAAGTTTTTGCAGCCATTGTAGAGCGGATTGTGTTGACGCTAAAGATTTCAAAAGAGGGACTTGATTCTTAGTGGGAATATTGGCAGTCTTCCAAGCACAAAGAGAATAGTGGGTCAGCAGCAGCCAGAGAACAGTGGTTGAGGAACATAGCCAGTTGCAGTGCAAGGCATGTCAAGATATCCAGGTGATTGTCAAAAAGACTTTTCAAGTAGAATCAATTGATAGAACTTGGAAGCAGAAGAGTATTGAAGCTCAGGCAGATAATCATAAGCTTTTGTGGGTCCAAAAGCCTTTCAGTGGGAAGGCGTGATCAAAATCTGGACCAGGGGTCAAAATTTAGCTCAAAAATCAAAGTTCTCGGAATTGCCTCTAAACGAACAGGTGCGTAGCCCTCATCGTCACGAACCCAACACAACTCGTTTGGGTTTAAACGGGCATCGGATGAGTGAGATATCGCATTCTGTTTGAATCGTCAAACAGGCAAAAAAATTCTTGACTATACAGTCCGTACAGTCCGTACAACTAACGTGGCAGAGGTCGTACGATGATGTGGCACGTCTGTACGCTGAGGTGGAAAGTGCTAACGTGTCATTTCTGAGTTTTCAGATTTTGGACGAATCATTGGTGGACACGTGACGTCTTTTTGGTCAAGTGGTTTGGTGCCATGTGGCCCAGTCATGGGCTGCCACGTGGCACCCTATTATGATATGGTTTGGTTGTTCAAAACTTTTATGGAGTCCGTGGGATTCGAACCCCGGACCTCCTCCACCCTGCAAAGCCTTTGCAAAGTCCACCCTGCCAACACACCACCATAGTGTTTCTTAACACTATATGTGTTCATATATATTTAAGTTGAAATATGTTAATGTTTGGGCACGGACAAGGCTGAGACTTAGCCCCATCCCCCGTTCACATGCATATAACCATATGACCCGACTCCACATGCGCATGCACATTTCAAATGGAGTTAGCCCGCAGTCTTGTGTATTATGGCATGTGACCCCGCCTTTACTACGTGGGAGCTTAAACAGTTTAACCCACGCGTTGACATTTGTTGCTTTTCCATTGGCTTAAAATCTTGGCCCTTTTTGTTTGAGCGCGCGGTCACATGGTGACCCATATGCCCATGGTCTTGGTTGTCAGGGGTTGGGCGCACCCTAACCGTCCTATAGTTCGCACCATTTTGCGATTGAGCCCAGTGCTAGGTTTTAGCACATAAAAACGCGTGTGTGCTATGTTGGCCACACAGAGGTGCATTTTGGCAAACCAAAGACAACAAGCTTGAAGGAAGAAAATGGCAGGAGGCCTATCTTCTTCATTTTTTGGCCAAATGAGGTGCCGAAAAATCCCAGCTAGGGGTTTTTGGATGTTTTGAATCCATTGGCACTATTTTCAAAGCCATTTGAAAACTTATTTTGTAGGTTTTTCACCATTGAAGTTTCAGAGAGCTCTAGGGAGCTTGAAGCCCTCATTGATTGAGGTCATGCTCAGATGAGCCCATGTCTATTTTTTGTGATTGAATAGTCATTTTTGTCTAATTGTTATGCTATGAACACATTGAGATAGGTTTTAGATCCATTTGAGGACTTTTAGAGGTGTTTTTTTCCAGAAGGAAGCTCATGGCCACATGTAGAAGAGGTCATGCCCGGATGAGCCATGATCCGTTTTTAGAGTTTTATTAGTCATTTATGGGGTTTTTATGTATTCTTAACCCAATGGTACAGTTAGTATTTCCATTGAAGTTGAGCAGCAGCTTGTAAAATAATCTTTGAAAAACTAATCCCAGAGAGCCAAGTCCATTGATGGAGGCTCAAGGAGATGTAGCCCAGAGAGGGGTGAAATCCTTTATCATCTTTTTATTTTTGTGAGTTTGATGGTTTATTTGCTGCAAGTTATGTTTGTTGTGTATTTATTTAAAACACATATTTAACCATTTAAAGGAAAAATTCCTCACACATGAACATTTAAAAGAAGATGCATAAACTTGGCACATAATCTACCTTGCATATTTTAACACATTGAGCAAGGTCCAGAAAAGTTTATTTTCATGAAGTAGAGGGTGCTTGCATAGCATAAAAAGTCAGCCCCCTATTTTCAGATCAACCATGCACAATATATGAGAAATAATCAATAGTTATTGTTCAAGGGAAGTAATGACTTCCAAAGGTAGCTACAACTTCCAAATGTAAAGGGAGGGATAAACCTCCAAGAGGAAGATACAATCCTCCAATATCAAGAGAGAGATGAACTCTCCATCATTGCCCATTCCTTCCACCCAAGAATATATGAGAGATAATAAAACTTCACATTAAATTATCACCATCAACCAACCATCACATAGAACCTAATAATGTTTCCTGAGACTTCTTCAATTTTTGCTATTCTTCAATTCTTGGAATACTTTGATCTTGTATATAATATTACTCAATTTATTCTATGAAACTTCTCCAAGTTTCACTCCTTGAATCCTCCCCAAAAAGAAGTTATAGAGATAATGGTAGACCTTGTTCAATTCTGGTTTATTCAGGATACCGAACTTGTACAGAATGCCCCACGCTCAACATTTAACATCAGATTCTGAAACTTGCACACAAGAAACTACAGCTCGTAAAATTTCCAATTCAATTTGTCTCACTTCATTTGGATTCTCTATGAAGAATTTATGATTGTTTTACCCGGAATACATGTTTATTGACTAGCTTCAGGACTGGTCAAAAACCCTATCTTCCACAGAGTGTATCTCCATAATTATAGCGAATCAAGAGCTAAAAATTTTACCACAGGTACCATGATATGTCTTCTCAATACCATAGAAATTTCACCATTTGAATCGTTCTAGAAAAAAAATTATAGCTAAAATGGTAAGATGACCTGAAAATAACATACCTTAGAACACATCACCAAATGACTTCATCCTCCCTTGAAATCTGACTTTCTTTACTTCTGATTTCCTATGAAATTCGACTTGTGTATCAAATGAATGTATAATTATATTTATTTATACCATTTATGTCACTTCCTTTTAACATTAGGGCCAACCTGACACTTTTTTATTTTGTAATTATTTTCTTTGATTATCTTCAGGGCCTACATGTACTTCCTTCTTCAATTCACTTTGGCATCTTCAAAAATTCATTTATCCTCAACCATTTGGATCCAAGTGACATGCCACATACCATCAGAAACAATACAATGTATATTATCCATCCATGGGTCTTGTATCTACATGTGCCTTTTCCTTCATGTCCAAATACCTTCATCAATCTTGTGGTCCAAAACCCATAACTAGGGTTGACATCAATGACAAAAACCAATCTTCCAACACTCGATGCACTCCCTGCAGATCCTCCTTAGAGTGTTCAAAAAATATGATGTGAACACTTTCACTACTCCTTCTAAGATTTATAATGATTCAGGTGTTCCCACCTGGCACGATTTTCTCTGAACTCGAAACAGAGTTGAAGTTCACTGCTTGCACTGGCTTCACAGAGTTTTTCAATTACCTTGGGGTGCACTCCTTGCACAAGCCTAAGATCCCAGAACAGTAAAAAAACTTAACATATAGGGAAATATATGTAATTCCTACAAAGGGAAACATATGTTCATCTATGGAATTCATAAACATACAGAAAACATCCAGAAACAAGCATTCACATAAAACACATAAAAACCTCATGAACTAGAAAAACTTCTCTTTGTATTAATCTGAATGGTTCTGTATAAATGTTTACAAAGGATGGACTGCAATAAAGTCTTCAAATCTTTCTCTCCTCTCCTATTCTCATATACTAACTTCCTCCTTCTCCTAATTTCCAACAAGTCTAATGAATCTCAATACATTGATCTTTTTACAAAATAGGGGCTTCTAGCACCTTCCCTCCAGCTACCTACTCGCACTAATTTACATTCAATGGACATATAGTCGGAATCAGATATAGATCCATCTAACTATCATCCATTAAAGGTGAATTCACATGCAACTTGTACAATACACATGGGCTCGAATTTTCTTGAGACTTACAGACTTTAATTACATTGAATTGCATTAAAAATTTTAAATTTAAGTTCAAATGAGAGGTTTGGCGCCTCTTTTCCCTCAGAATGTGTTCCTCCTAATGTGATGTTGTGTTGGCTTGTTGAAATTCTTGATTAGGTCAAGTGATTATCCTGCATCATACTCCCATGCTGTAAAAAATCATGATCTTTTGCTCATGGCTCCCCTACTGCTGCTATTGAGATGCTCCAGGGTCCCAAACTTGAATTTGGAGTTGTCCATCTGCTCCTCTGCCTATGTTGCTATTGCTTCTATTGTCATGATTCTACTGTAGGTTCTCTTCTGATCATCCTTCTCATTTTGTTGATGACCTCATGGGATGATTTCACCATCAACCTTCGTATCTCCTCTATCACTCTATCTATATGGTCCACTGGTTGGCTCTTCTTCTGCAACCTGCTCTGTTGCATCTCTTCTTCTTCATTCAATTCCAACTTAACCTGTTGGATGCACTGAATTTGCGCTATTAACCTTTTATCCAAGGCTTCTAACTCTTCACACAGATCAACAAAATAACCCTTTCTATTGCTTTCTCCTTTGCTACAGGTTCCAATTATGCAGTCATCTCCTTTTCATCTCTCTTGCTGGAATTTTTGAGTAATTCCACCGAATGATATTCTTTCTCCATTTCTTAGGAAGATTTAAATGTATTCTCAATCTCTTCCTCACGTGAAACACTCTCACTAACCTCTTCTGGGATATTTGGCAGGAATATCCCAATTCCCCCATCATCAGAATGCATGTCTTCTCTTCCTCCCTCAGCACTCCTTGCTGATCCGAAATCCTCTCCGAGCTCTTGAGACTTTCAAACAGTCTCATTTCCATCATCCCTGTCAACACTCCATGCTAATATAAACTCCTTTCTGAGCTCCTAAAAATTTCAAACAATCTCATTTTCTTCACCTTGCCCACCTAGAAACTTGAACTTTCACTTCTTCCCTCCTGGACATCTACCAGATCCTAAGTAGATCTCTTGTTATTTCCCACCTGGCAATCTAAAATTTCATCTCTGTCCTCCTAGAATTCTATGATATATTTAGCTAATCTCTATTCCTCATCACTGATGTTCTTTCCAACCTCTAGTTCACAAATATAAACCACTTCCTCCTCTGTCGCACTGAGGTTTTCAACATGCCTCAACCACCTTCTCAATATATGTCGTTGCCTCTTGGAAACCAATTGTTGGATGAGCCATTTCTGCTTCTGCTTCATGGACCATTCATACTTCCAAATTCCTTTCTTCATCTTCTACCACTGCAACATTAATCAATTGAGCTCCCCTCGAATCTCCTCGATTTCTTTTTCCATATCTTCTTGGATAATATTCTTGTGGTCTCCTCTCTGACCTCACTTCTGGCCTTCAATAGCCATTTCTCTTCTGCCTTAAGAACACAATTGTTCCTTCTCTTTCATCCCACATGGTTGTTTGCTTCACCAACTCTACAACTAAGAGCACCACTCGATTTCTCTTGCAACCTTCCTGGTTGTCTACTGACTGTTGCATACTTGAAAACAATCTTCATAGAGCATCAACACTCTGTCTTCTCCTCCTTTTCTTGCTATCTATAGACAAAAAATATCTTTGATACAATACGATGCAGACCCCTTCCCCCTCCTAGAGTCTGCATGCCCTCCCGGTCTAAGATTGTTCACAATCATGAGTCAAATTGGCTCTTAGGTTCCTTCCAAACCCAAAAATTCATATACCACAAGCCTTTTTTTTCTTCTTCCCCGTGAAAAATTCACAGTTGTGAGGATCCTACCACTCCAACGAAGTCCTCCACATGACCTTGAGATAAAACCCATGGGCCAAACTGCCCTTTTCCTTTAAAAATCCATTTTGGGCCCTAGCTCTCTTGTTTTGGCCAAATATCTCATATGAATGTGGGTTGTAACCAGACGCTAACCTAAAAGGAGCTAATTTGGTGCTTCAGAGCTCCGGGCTCCAGGAGCATCAACACCCCTATAACTCCAATCCTTCGAACTCCAAAGTGATGGAGCGTTGAACCACAACTGATATCAACGGCTGATAGCGCTTGGAGGAATCTATGGTGAGAAATGATTCCGGAAATTCAAGCTTCGACAAATCAACTCACTTCAACACTCCAAGCTCCCAGAGAGCCGAACTAGCAAAACAGATTGGATGGTCCTAGTGTCTCCACATATCAACGATCAATAGCCATTTCGCAGCTTCGTGCTTCATATATTTTAACTGCGCTATTCTGCCAACCTCCTGGAGTAACGGACCATCGAATACACACATGACAAGCAATCAACGACTCACACCTCCTCATTATTCAACGACCATGATCCACTACGGGACATCAAGATTCAGGAGTTCTATATGTCTAACAATTGAAATCCTCTGGAGCGTCGAACTAGTGAAGGAAAGACCTACCCTCCAAGTGTCCCTTCGATCAACAACTAGGATGGACTTCGGCCTTCGGGCCTTTATGAGTCCTCACGACTCTGCACCATGCTTGCTACGAACCCTGAATTAATGAAGTTTAGATCTATTCTCCACATGTACTTCCCAACGAACGACTGTGATGTCCTTCGGCTTTTGGGAGTTTTCCAACTTTGACAAAATACACCCTAACTCCTCCAGAGTGCCAAGTCTTTGGACTCCAATATCTAGCGCCATGTGTCACTGGTGGCAACAATTACGATTTTCTCTGTCCTTCAGAGGTTCAGGAGCCCTTGCTCCTGTTAATGCCACGACTATTGAGATATGTCGCCACACATCTTTATAGTCAATGGACACGATCTATCCTTCAGGACTCTGGGCTTTGGGCCTTCAGGAATCCTGGTTGCTCTAGCATGCAATACTCTAGAGTATCAAACATATGGACCTCCAGATCTCCTGCCACGTGCTTCTGCTTCGATCGATGGTTGATATCAACTAAGCTCTTCTGAGCTTCGGGAGTCTTGAACACTCCTCGCCTTTTTTCTCCCAGATATCTGGAATTTTGGACTATCCTGATCTGCTAAAATGTGTCTCCTCCTCATCAATGGTGAGGATCTGATCCACTGTTCGAAACTTCAGGAAACTTGAAACCCTTAGCACATGTGCTTCGCTTCATATGGAGTACAATATCTTTGAACCCCGAGATCTTTTTCCACATTCCCTCAACAACGGACGACCCAGATCCACTTCGGGCTTCAGGACTTCGGGAGACTTGTCTCTCCTATGCCTAAATATGGAAAACCTCTACACATGTGAAGTCCGAAGAATATTGAGGTTTAAAACCCATGCAAATCACCTGAATCCAATGAATATCGATCCTCGCACTCAGATATGATGGCTGGAATTTGTTCTTCTCCATGTCCAGTCTCCTCCTCCTGTCTGGACTCTGATCTAATGGTCCATATTTATTTCTTCAACCAATCTAACAATTGTTGTAGCTCCTCCTCTACTACTGCAACTCAATATTCTGTCTAAAGAAGGATTTCTTCCATATTTCAAAAGGCTCGACCTTTGAACTTTCTATGCAAGACCGATTGTTGGGCCTCAGATTGCGCTACACCTCCTGATATTGAACTTTAAAATAAGTTCACTTACGCACACTTTGTGCTATTCCTCTTGAGATTGAACTTTCTCAAATTTCTAAGGGTCTCGACCCTCTTCTCCTTTAAAAATTTTCCATGCCCTCCTGGCACTCAACGCTCGTTCTCCTTAACTTTCATAGACTTGAAACCACTTGAACTCTGGCGCACCTCCTTGCGCTTTCTCTGTGCATATTTTCACTTGGATCTCCTATGAATCTTAACTTCTGATGTTCCCTCTTGGCAACCTTCTCAGAAAACCTGAAATAGATTCTTGAGCACTCATTTCGCCTGCTCAATGCACTCCTTGTAGAGCCTCCTCAGAGTGTTCAACAACTCTAATGTGTACACTTGCACTACTTCTTCTAAGCTTTAGAATGATTCTGCTATGCCCATATGGCATGCTCTTCTCTGAACTCGAAATAGAGTTCAGGTGCACTCCTTTCACTGACTTCACATAGTTTTTCAATTACTCTGGTGTGCACTCCTTGCAAAAGCCTAAGAGCCCAGAACACTTAGAAAAATTAACAGATAGGTAAATCTATCTAATTTCTGCAAATAGGAACATATATGCATTTATGGAATTCATAAACATACAAAAAACATCCAGAAACAAACATTCACATAAAACACATAAAAACCTCATGAACAAGAAAAAATGCTCTTTGTATTAATCTCAATGGTTATGTACAAATGTTTACAAAGGTTGGAATGCAACAGAGTATTCAACTCTTTCTCTCCTCTCCTATTCTCATCTACTAACTTCCTCCTTCTCCTAATTTCCAACAACTCTAATGAATCTCAATACATTGATCTTTTTACAAAAGAGGGGCTTCTAGCGCCTTACCTCTAGTTACCTACTCGCATTAATTTACATTCAATGGCCATCTAGTGCAAATTGGATCTAAATCCATCTAAATATAAACAATTGAAGGAGACTTCACATGCAACCTGTACAATACACATGGGCTTGGCTTTCCTTGACCCTTACAAACTTTAATTACATTGAATTCCATTAAAAAAATTAAATTTAAGTTCAAAATGAGAGGGTTGGCACCTCTCTTCCATCGAAATTTGTTCCTCCTAATGCATTGTTGCACTGGATTGGTGATTCACTTGATGAGGTGTAGTGATGTTTGTGCATCAAATAGATTCAGGGAAGTCAGATAACGAAATTTCAGAGTGAAAGATTGATCGATTGAGAACTAGTGTTCCCACGTAGGTATCAGTTGGCAGTTACACATGCATAAGTTTATGACTGTATTCCACGTATGTATTTAGGTAGGGATATATTCAATACATTTTATTCCATATATGTGGAGTTTAATTTGCAGATAGAGAAGACCACTGGACAAATTTAATTCAGTTTGAAGAAACAAGAATATGTGATGATCAGTGGTAGTCGTGAAGCCTTCATAATAGTATAGTGATAGATGGGACAACATTGTGGACAATTGAATATAAAATTTAAGGACAATGTGCAACATATGGATAGATATGGATACTTACCAGGTACATAAATAACGGTCAGAGAAGATCCATAGAATTTATGGATGATTTGCGACATATGGATAGAGATAGATACTTAGCAGGTACAAATATCATGGGTCATAGAATATGGATAGTAGTTATATAGAGTTTGTGACGTATGGATAGAGATGGATACTTAGAAAGTACATAAAAAATTGGTCAGAAAAAATGCATAGAAATGTATTTACAATTGAAATCAGTGGAATCAGTTGGTCACATGAAGACAAGCAGTGAAACAATGAAAGGCACAACAAAACAGGGAAAGAGAAACCATAAATCATCAAAAGAAAATTATTGAACAATGACCATGGCAAGTAAATGATGAATGATTTTTATATATGTCAAATATTTACAAGAGGAATCACCAATGGACAATTAGAAAGCACTGGAAGAGAGGAAATAAAACAATTATAGGTAGCCCTACATTGACCTACACGACATCTTGCAAGGAAGTCAAGAGAAGAGAAATCATTAGAGAAAGAAATCCAAAACATAATATTAGTAGCATACAGATAGGTGTATACATACCGTAAGGGGGAGTTATCATTTTACCCACAATGTCAAAAGAGAATAGAAATAACAAAGACGTGGAAACATAGAGAAAGAACAAATGCATGAAGACAGGGGGAGCAACCCCAAGGAGAGATACCGTTTCTCATTGATGGCAAAGGGGGAGAGAAAGAAACATTGATGAGGATATATGGTCATAGAGCGAGCATAAGTATTGGAGTATGAGTGTTGCAATAAATTTTTCCATCAGTGTTGGTGTTCCCATCAATGCCAAAGCGGGAGATTGTGAGATAGTTGGTTTGGACATTTGGCTGTCATTGATGTCAATGCTTGAAGAAGTATGGAAGATCTAGAGATATGGTTGAGATTGATGGTGAGTTTGTTGTCATTGATAGAGTGGTTGATCTCAGTATATGTGATGGGTGCATTTAACATTAAAGTCTACATAGATCCCCAGAGGTTTGGTTATGATACCCAAAGTTGGTTGAGGAATATGGACATGAAGGAAAATGTAAATGCATGTAAGACACTCATAGATGGGTATTCCTTGTCGTGTCATTTTCAGTTATAGGTGGTACACCACGTGGTTCCTTATAGTTAGGGAGATATTCCATTTTGAAGTTTGAAGCCTTGAAGAATGGTCAAGAAGCCCCTAATTTGTTACAAGTCATTATTGAAAGGGTAAAGTGGTTGTGACAAGAAAGTAATAGAAGTACTAAGATTAAGGAAAGAGGTTACTATGAAAAATTATATAAACATGAAGGAATATCTCATAAATACACACACTTACATTGAATGCCTATATTGTGAGAATGCTATGGTATAATATTTTTGTCTATTGTTGAATCTGACGGCAAGTCAGAGGCAGTGGAGAAAGAGTCAAGAAAGAGAATGTTTTAGAGTTGCAGAGTGTTGATGTTGTTATGTAACCCTAATTGAGCAGGCCCTCGTGGGTCATCTTGAGGGTGTCCCGTGAGGCACCCTCATGGGTTGCCTAGGGCACATCACATGAGGCCCCACATGAGAGGGTGTCCTAGTCCAATGAGGCTAAGGAAAATTTGGGGGAAATGTTGGCACTAGAATGTTGAAGGTTGTGACAATATTACAGGTTAACATTACAGTACAATGGGTAAGATATATGTTACAAGTATGCTTATGTGATTGTATCTTATGCTTGGTGAAGGTATGGTACATGCTTGAGAGGCATGTATTGTTGATGCATGGTACATATTGGTGATATTGGTATGGTACATTTATTAGTAGTACATCTTGGTTGTATTGGTATCTTGGTATCTTCTTTGGTTACATGGTGATGATGTTATATGATTGAGGCTTATTCTTGGTATACTATTGAAGCATTGGCACATGGTGTATGGTTTTCATTGATATTGATACATTGTTGAGGAATACACTTGGTATATGACAACACATGTATGAGATACATCTCTTGGTGATGTTGGTACTTTGTTAAGGTACACCATTGATGGTGTTAGAACCAATATTGTTTTTAACTCCTAGCCATCATCAAACATTTCCAATGGTTGGTTTCAAAAGGAAGCTTTATCATTTCTTATATTCATTTCCATTTTCAAATCTTGCATTGAGTAAGTGCGCTACTAACTGGTTCAATTTGTTTCAAACTATAAGTGAGCTGCCAACTTTGTAATCGTTGTAGACTCTTGGCACTGCCAACTTTCTAGGACTGATTGGTTTGGTTTTCTGCAACAAGGAGTGATATTTATATACCATGAACTTTGCTTGATGTACATTTTCACTTCCTGAAGGTGTATTATAGTTGAACCCTAATTGTTATAATTTGTTTGCGCACTGCAAATTGTTCTATAGCATTTGAGCTGCAAACTTTTTCACTTCGTTAGTTTCTATAGTCCTTATATATTAAGCCTTTGCAGACCCAAGTTTCTTGTTTTTATACCAAAAAGATCATTTGCAACCATTTCTTACATCCATGACCCTATTTGATACAAATTCAGTTTAGTGCTATGAACTGTATTCTTTGTATGCGCTGCAAACTTCATTGTGCACTACGAACCCTTTGTTTTGACATTGGTAAAATCCTCGCTCATTGTCTTTTCACTCAGGTTTGAAGCATCCTCTCTTTCAAAATATTTTTTCTGTTCACACTTGGGATTTTAACAAACCTCTTTCATTAAAACCTAGACAAAAATTGTGTCATGAAAACTTGACTGTGTGCTGCAAACTTGACTGTGCGTTGCAAACTGAAGGATTGCGTTGCAAATCCTCTGTTTTACACATAATTGCCATGAATTTTTCTTGATTGCAGCCTCATCCATTTTAGGGATTTTTTCTTTCCTCTCATCTCCTACTTGCAGTCCTTTCATTCTCAAACTATTTTTGTACATGAAATTTTCATTCAATAAATCCGAAATTGTGCAAAATTCAAATAAAAAACCCTAAATATTCATGTTTTCATCATACGTGTGATAACAACTGTTATAAAAGGGAAAAGGGTTTCAAATAAGATATCATGGACATTCAACAAGGTAAGAAGGTTCACAAAGGAGGAGAAATTGTTAGGGATGAACCCCATGACCTGTAGCTTATAAACTAGGAACCATTTTTCAGAGAAGCACCAGGAAAAGATGAAGACATGTCATCATTTATGCATCAACATAAAGGTTTTCCATGATTTATTTTATAGAAATGTTTATAATTCTCATGAATGACTTTGTCTTAGCTACTATTATCACACTCATATGTATTTTTGCAAAGGTTACTTCATGTTTCATAAGATTGTCGCAGGTTCTAAAAGGTTTCCCAACTTGTTGTGAAAATTTTAATAGTTGAAATCAATTTTGAATGTAAAAATTCACTTATAGGAAACTTCACAGTGCGTGTTGTCAAAGGCACTGTGAACTGGTAGTTTTTGGATAGTTTGTAGCGAATTAGTACACATCAAAATCGTATTTTCATAGTAACGTTTAAATTATGATCTGGGTTCCTCTAAAATTTTGTTTGCAGATGAATACTTATATTATTGACTTGTTGAACAAAACTCAGTTTGACCCAATTTGTTATTTGGGAGAAAAGTGAAAATCATCACCTACGAAAAAGTTTGCAGCGAATCCTGAAATTGTGTTGCAAACTCTAGCAGTCTGATAAATCCGAGTTGTAGGAGGGTTGCCACCTGTCTCAGGAGGTTCGAATGGGTTCTCAGAGATAATTTAGACACGAAGGGACACTTGTACCTAATATTCATCTCCACTAAATATCCATGTAATGAGTTGGCTGCAGTTGCATTTATTCTAAAAGATAGTTTCTAGGAATCAAGGAATTAGTTGGATTTTTTGTTTTCCACATATCTCTAAGGCATAGAATCCAATTCATGGAGTAGGCTACGACCTCCTAAGGATATTATTGATGTAATTTTCTATTTAATGGGTGAGAGGACTCCAAAAAGGGGGACTAGAGAGAGTTAGGAGAGAGATTGAGGCAGTTTAACTGTGTATGTTGATTTGTAAGGTTACTTGGCATATCATAATGTAACATTTATGCCATTAGAGATTCATAAGAGTTGTTTCTATCATATTGTGTTTTATCTATTTTACATTTTACATTTTCATCTTACATGAATGACATTAAGACATTGAGGATCAATGGTTGTTCATGGGCAGGAGATTCATGAGCTGCAAAGGATTTGCAGTGATTTCCTTCTTTCATGAATTTTGTTCAAGTAGTGTTTTAATTCATTTTGCAGAGAGGATCATTTCTTGATGAATATTTCTTCTTAGTGTTATCTACTCAATTTTTCAAATTATGATGGGTATTATACTTTTTATTGAAGTAATATAAGAACAACTTCTAGTGATAACCTTTTTGGCGTCGTTGTCAGGGAAGAAGATGAAGAAAATAGTCCCTAGAAGAACAACAAATCTTAGATCCAGTCTTTGATGGTGAACAAGGGCTGGTGACACAGTACAAACCACATCATTCACCTGGCGACTTGATCCAGATTTTATGAGCAGAACGAAATGAATGTAGATTATTAATAGGTGCTTAACACAAAATAATAGAGATACAGTAAAACTGGTTTTCTATTCAATAACGAAATAAGCTAAAACTATAAAATGCAGCGGAAACAAGCTTGTTGGAACAGTGGCGGCTTATCTCTAAGAAGAGATGTGATGGTTGCGTGCATTTGCAAGAAAAATATTACAATGATGCTCTGAAGGCCTTTTTACAATAAACAAGAATGCCAAAAAACCTAGACATCCAAAATGCTAACCCTAGGAAATGAAGTGCCAAAAGTCATGTGGGCCCCATTTAGGTAAGTTAGTACATCAACTTCCCGGGGTCGTAACTTTTACGTATGATCTCTATTTTAGGCTTGTGATAGCCTGTTGGAAAGGTATCATCAAGTAGATTCATTTTGGGGGATAAATCATGCCTTTGGTTGTCATTGAGAAGATATATCCCGAAAAACCTTCATTTAGGACCTCAAAATGGCCCAAGAAGTTAAAACTGCTAAAAATAGTAAATTGCCAAAATTGTCAGAAAACTATTTTGAGACAGTTGGAAAAGGTGGGTGGCCACTGACATACATATAGATCAATCCTCCCTCATTAGGAATCAATGGTCTCCATTGTGTTGAAGCCCCCCATCAGATGAGGAAATTTCTACTGAATTTGGTCCCGGGTGAACCACTTGCCTTGGTGCTGGAGCTGCCCTGATTTGACGAATCGATAAAGCTGGATCCTTTGTTGTCGAGTGCCCTTGATATGTGTGTCCACAATTTGATCATTGGATGCTTTTTTTATGCAGTCGGGGTTGATCTCTATTGGTGTCATTTGTTTTGCTACTTCTGAGGTGTCCAATAATGGTGTGAAATAAGGGCGAAGGAGATCCACGTTGAACACTAGGTGCAGGACAAGGAAAGGAGGAATATTAAGCTCAAAAGAATTATCTCCCATGGCCTTGGTGATAGTGTATAACCCATAACAGAGTGGGAGAATCTTTTGAAGGGGTTTTGTAAGGCGTTCTTTCTGCAAGTGCAACCAAACTTTGTTGCCCACCTGAAACTTATGTGGCACCCGATGCTGATCATAGCATTGTTTGTACTTATCATTGGGTGGCTTTGTAAGCTTCAGTTGGAGCAGGAGATGAGTTGATCGAGGTGACCGCAAGGGGAAGTGGAACATCTATGGCACCCAATGGTTGGAATCCCAACCCCACCTGAAAGGGGCTGTGGTCGGTTGAGCTATGCAGGGCTCAGTTGTAGCTATATTGGACATAGGGAAGGCTCTCATCCCATGTGCAAGGGTGCTTTGAATTATACATGCGAAGGATATGCAAAATCATTTGATTTACAACCTCGATTTGGCAATCTGTCTGGGGGTGGAAGGTCATGGATTTGGTGAGCTTGGTGTCCAGCAATGACCAGAGGCTCAACCAGAATGTGCTGAGAAATCGACTATATCAATCTAATACAATGGTTTGTGGGATTCCAAAATGTACCCAGACTCGTTCAAAGAAGAGCTTGGTAGTGGCCTCTGCTGTGATGCTCTTCTTGCAGGCAACCAAAATCGCCATCTTAGAAAAGCTATCAACAACCAAAAAAACACAGTCATTTCCCCGCTTGGTGGAAAAGAGGCCCGACATGTATTCCATTGAAATGGATTCCCATGGCCTGTCAGGAGTAGGAAGAGGGGTGTATAGGCCATGTTTATTAGTGTCCAGTTTGGCAATAGCGCAGACAGTGCAGGACCTGATATACTTGTTGACCTCCTATCAAAGTTTCGGCCAGTAGAAATGTTTTTGTAGCATTGCCACTGTCTTTTTGAGGCCAAAGTGTCCTGCCACCTGACTGTAGTGGACTTCCCAGATAATATTCACTTGCTCACTTGATGGAACACAGATATGGCTCAGATGATACAACAACCCATCCTGAAGATGGAAATTATCGACAACTGCGTTTGCACCAAACATTTGGTACGTGGTGGCGAAGTCAGGGTCTGTCTCATAGAGTTGGGGCCATCCATATGTCGCATGGCCGCAAGAGTCTAGCACTATGGTGAGTGTCACGACTGGCGGTCTGCTGAGTCAATCAATGACGCGATTGGTGCTTCCTGTTTTATACTTGATGTTGAGGTGGAATTGCTGCAAGTATGTGGAATACTTTTGATGGAGGTCATTCTAAAATTTTCCTTGTGTCTGCATGAACTGCAGTGGCTTATGAATAATGTGGATGACTATATCCTTCCCAAGAATGTAATTTCTCCACTGGCAACAAGCTTGCACAATGGAGTACATTTATTTGTCATAAGTAGGGTACTTACAGACAATATCTGACAGTGTCTCACTATGATAGGCCATGGGGTGGCCGTGATGAGTGAGAAGGACACCCAAAACATAGTCTGAAGGATTTGTCTAGATCTCAAAGGGATGATGCAAGTCTGGTAGTGAAAGTAATGGGGTTGAGCACAAGCGCTGCTTCAAATCATCGAACACTTGTTGTTGGGACCGGCCCCACACAAATTTCGCCTTACCGCCACCCTTGTTTATTTGGCTAAGGGCCCATGCAATATGGGAGAATGCCAACATGAACCTATGGTAGAAATTGGCAAGGCCCAAGAAGCTATGAAGCTTAGTGAGTGTTGTTGGGGCTGGCTATCCACGAATGAATTGGATCTTGGCTAGATACACATGTACGCCATGATGATCAATGATGTACCCCAGGTAATGGACCCTCTCCATGCCGAAGGAGCATTTTTCCAAGTTGGGGTATAGCTTGTGTTGTCGCAGGGTGTGCAAAACCTACTAAATATGTTGTAAGTGTTTGCCCCAAGTCTTACTGTAAATTAGAATGTCATCCAGATACACCACTACAAAAGTATTGGTGAATGGTCACAGGATATCGTCCATCATCCTCATGAAAGTGGTTGGAGCATTTGAAAAACCAAACGGCATGACCAACCATTCAAAAAGGCCTTCGTTTGACTTGAAGGTAGCCTTACATACATTTGTCTGTTCTATCGGGACCTGGTGGTAGATAGACTTCTGATCAATATTACTGAAGTATTTGGCCCTTGTTAGCTAATCAAGGAGGTTATTGATTCGGGGAATTGGGTATCGATTTCTGACTGTGATTTTATTCAGAGCCCAGTAATCAATACAGAGTCGCCAAGTTCCATCTTTCTTCTGTACCAGCATGATTGGGCTCCCGCAAGGCGATGAGCTGGGATAGATGTGCCCCTTGTGGAGTAGTTCTTGGATCTGTCGCTTGATCTCCTCATTCTCTAACAAAGAGAGGCGATAGACTGGCCCATTGGGCAGCGGTCCACCAGGGTTCAGATCGTTGGGGTGCTTGACCTGGCAGTGTAGAGGTACCCCTGTAGGTGAGGAGAAGATATCCAAGTATTCTTCCATGACCTTATCTACTTGATTTTGTTGTGTGGATAGGTCATCCACAAAGATCCTAGATGTGCTGTGATATTTCGTTTATTCTGAGAATGAATCACGAAGAAGAAAAACTTCCCCATCTGAGAGATGACCTTCCTGCATTGCTTAGTAGAGATCAAGGAAATAACACTAGGTGGGACTGCCTAAGGTATCCTGTACAATTTCCTATTCAAAGTAATAATAACACTACGTGGCCTAGACTCATATACAACATGATGTTTCCATAAATAAGGTTGGCCCAAAAGAACATCAAAAACTTCGAGAGGAAAAACATCACACAATACCTCATCTTTGAAGGGCTTGATGTCATACAACATTCGACATTGTTGGATGATGCGGATATCGCTTCCTTGGCGGAGCCATCCAATGGTGTGGGGTTGTGGGTGAGGCATTGTTGGCAGGGCCAACTGCTTGACGAACTCTACTGAGATGAGGTTCTTATGGATACTGCTATCAACAATGAAGTGCAACGGGGTGGATCTTACCCACATCTATGAATGGAAGAGGCGTTGTCCTTATTCTGGGTCGTCTGGTTCACCAGGTTGAATCTTGTTGGTAGAAACAATGGCACTGGGTTTCGTGTCAATGACCTGTCTTCCCCTTTCTGATTCTAGCTCAAAGTCATAATCCACATCTGATTCAAAGGATTTCACTTCGGCCACTAGTGACTTTTTTGAGCGGCAATCAGTAGTGTTATGCCAAGGGATCTTATGGAAGTCGTACCACTTCTCGATATCTTTCTTTCTCTTTTCGGTGTCCTTATTTTCTTGCGGCTTGGACTAGTTGTCCTGATATTGTCCATCTTTTCTCTGTCGTTTTTTCTGTGGGTTGGGGCCACCCTTTCCTGGCTTTTGTTGTGAGGGGTTCCCAGGCCCAAATTGTCGCGTCTTTTGTTTGAGCTTCTTCTCAATTTTGACAACATATCGGTAGGCCATGCCCAAGGATGAGATGTCCATAAATCCATTTCAGTCTGGATGTATCTATGCAAAGCACCATGATACTTGAGCACCATACGTCGCTATGAATATTTGATACCCAACTTGGTGCGCAAGGTATGGAAGATATTTGTGAAATCTGGCACTCCTTGGTCTCTTTCTTGTCGCAGTGTGGTCCATTTGGTATGCATGTCGTCATAACTTTCGACAGGGTAGTATTGTTCCTTAATAGCATCCCTGAAGGATTCCCAAGTGGTCCTGACTGAAAATAATGAGGTTTCCTCTGTTTCCTTTTTCTCACAGAAAGTTTCCCACCAATCTTTGACATGGGGAACGACTTTGAGGAGCGCAAAAGTAATACTTTCTCTATTCAAAAAGTCATGGACAGAAAAATACCCTTCTAGTAGATTCAACCACTTGTATACAACATCTGGGTCTATCTGACCTTCAAATATAGGAATATCAAAGTTTATTTGTACCTTGAAAGGGGCGACGCCTCCGTTTGAAGAAGATGCGTTGCCTGTTGGTAGCCACTGAAGGATTTGTGCAAAACTATCCATCATCTCGTTCCTTTGTTGCATGAGGGCTTCCTCAATCAACAGTTTGAAAGGATATCCTATCCCATCACCTTTATTTTCTCCTTCCATGAGAGGTCACGTGGGCATGCAAGAGCTTATATCCTCAAGAGAAACAAGGACGAGACCCATTTCTTTGTACTCTGAGCTCGTTGGGGACATGCATTAAGACGATAAGGAGCAGACTACTCTGATACCACTGATCTGTATTTTATGAGCAGAATGAAATGAATGTAGATTATTAACAGGTTCTTAACACAAAATAACAAAGATACAGTAAAACTAGTTTTCTATTCAATAACAAAATAATCTAAAACTATAAAATGCAGCGGAAACAAGCTTGTTGGAATGGTGGTAGCTTATCTCTGAGAAAAGATGTGAAGGTTGCGCACATTTGCAAAAAAAAGATTACAATGAGGCTCTGAAGGAATTTTTACAATAAAAAATAATTCCAAAAACCCTAGACATCCAAAAACCTAACCCTAGGAGATGAAGAGCCAAAAGTCATATGGGCCCCATTTGGGTAAGTTAGTACATCAACTTCCCGAGGTCGTAACTTTTGCATACAATCTCCATTTTAGGCATGTGATAGCCCATTGGAAAGGTATCTTCGAGGAGATTAATTTTGGGGGCTCAATAATTCCTTGACTATCATTGAGGAGATCGATCTAGAAAAACCTTAATTTAGTCCCTCAAAATGACCCCAGAAGTTAAAACTACTAAAAATAGTAAATTGTCAAAATTGTCAGAAAACTATTTTGAGCCAGTTGGAAAAGGTGGGAGGCCAATGATATCCATTTGGATCACGAATCCTTGTTCAAAAATTTACTGGTGGCTCCATTGTTGGTTCCTGTGGTTCTAAATGACATACTTAGTTGCTTCAAGCTATGCATCTTTGGATATCAAAGGTATTCCTGGTTTTCCCAATCCATTGCATGATAATAAAGAATGTCTAGAGAGGTATCCAAAATTTGATGGAAATGATTTGAGTAAATTCTAAATACATCTCTCAAATTTTCAATATTTTATTGACTTCCTTGGGATCGTTCACGAAGATGTAGACATGAGGATGTTTTATGATTCATCGGAGGTAAATTGCCAAGATTGGGTTAAAGGTTTGCATACTGATTTTATTGATTCAATTATAAGTTTCTGAGAACTATTTTTAAAAACATGGATAGAGAAATCAGAATTTGTGGCAGATTATATTCTTCCTGTATCTTTCATTTTAGATTCCAGTAAACAACAATATGACGATGCTATTCAAGAATATGTAGTAGCATATTTAGAAATTCCTGACAATCAAGTTAATATTTATGTTGAATTATATGAAGGATTTCTTCTGGACAATATTCCTATAAATGCATCTGGAAATGTTCAAGGAGAAGTAAAAGAGTTTATCAATCAACAGGAGGAGTATTGTTTCTCTTTCCAGGATATAGTGGAAATATATATGGAGTCAAAATGGGGAAAATAGATTTATGTCCATACTTTTATAATA
>ML828619.1:22534-49653 GCA_009831015.1 Picea engelmannii | reverse complement strand
CAAAAGGGGATTTGGTCCTTATACAATTACCGACTTGATTAATCCTCAATGGGGATTAATCTAATAATAAAAATAATAATAATGACATGATTAATCCACAATGGAGATTTAATCCAATAACAAAATAATAAGAATGCTCTTCGTAGTTACATTATTTCAACAATGCCCACATGGGAGAGGATGTGGGATGACTTCGTTCAGGAGGAGAATAGACTTGTTGGCATAGGCTTCTGGACAACATCAGCAGCAGACAGTGCAGGGTGATGAGGACCTTGCTCCTTGGACAGAGGGGAAGAAGAAGATCGACCGGGGAGGTCGACAGGGTCCCAAGTTTGGGGCCTCACCACAGGGAGGAGAGAGCATCAGTGGGATGAAGAGAGACATGAGCTCAGTGAGATGCTTAGCTTGTAGGGAGATGGGTCACTATGTAGGACAATGTCCCAAGAAGAAGAAGAAGCAGCATGATGTTTCAACAACGACAATAGAGGAGCTTGAGTTTGTTGAACAATTTGCGAGAGAGTATGCATTTGCGACTACTTTGTTTGTTGTTACACCATCCAACATTAGATGGGGAGACAGAGTTGAGGAGGATCGACTGACTCATAGTAGTGATTCAGAGGTAGCTCAGACTCAGGTCTCGAGTACACCATCTTCAAAGGGGGTGACTGGTCCACCTGGGACAACTTCAGTTTCAGAGTTGCCGAGACAGAGGGTTGGTGCAGGGGCTTCAGAGCATCAGAGATTGATGAGGAGGAGCGACAGGGCACCACGAAGGCTTGAGCCTCACTTGGCTATGGAGACGAGCAGATAAGGTTCTAGATCCACTTCAGGTGGAAGCTACTTGGCGAGAGGCCAAGTTGAGGATCTTGGTGAGATGTCGAGATCCAGGTGCTCTTGGTGAGATACCAAGAGGGGGAGACTCTTGGTGAGATGCCAAGAGAGTGACTCTTGGTGAGATGCCATGAGTAGTGACTGTTGGCGAGATGCCAGGAGGTGGAAATCCTTGGTGGTAGACCAAGGTGGAGATCCTTGGTTTGATACCAAGATCTAGGTGATCTTGGATAGGTGGAGAGACACTTCCATCTATGGATCACGTAGATTGAGCAGATCTGTGTTAGACTACTTTCATTGATCAGGGTACAACCATACTCATCGAGTATTTTCGAGTAGGCAACCATGTCCACTGTAGGGGTGAGATTGGGGGTGAAGGGCACTTTCCTCGGAAAGAGGGAGTGTTGAGATTTGGGTACCTTGGAAAGTGGTCCCTTTGTGTTTGTGAGCTTCTAAACACATGTGGGAAGTACTTTGTACCTTGTACTATGTACTTTATGTCTAATTTCACTTTAACTTAGGAGATTTAAATCAAAAGTGAAATTTGGTCATTTTAGCCTAAAATGACAATTAATTCACTTTGTGGGTGAATTAGGAGACATAAAGTGAAACTATGAAACTTAAGTAAAGTGGGTTTTGAGTTGAGATTTACTTGAGATGATCTCAACCATTGACTTAGGATGAGATGAGATGATCTCATTCACCCATTTACTAGGTTTCCTTATGCATCCTTAAGGAGGGCGCAAGGGGCAAAAGAGACTCGCTCATTCATTCCTTGTTATGTTCACTTGAGGAGAAGTAGGAGGAGCAAGAGGATGAGAATGAAAGCATTCGGAGAGAAGAGCTTGGGCGCTTCCTTGCATGGAGGGCTCATGAAGGCTTAGGGCCTAGCTTATTTTGTGGAGTTGTTCTTGCTAGGAGGAGGGCGCACAACTAGCAGGGAGGTCTTGCAATGGTCAGATTTCTCAGAGGACAGTTTCAGTGGAGAAGGTAGCACATGAGAGCACATTGTGGTGCAAGGGTTTCTCCATTAGAGCTTTAGGGAGCAAGGGCGCTTCATGTCAGTGGATATAGCTATATTTGAGGAGGGCGTACCATGCTTGGGTGCATCTCTCACTCTTGGACTTGTGTTGCAGCTTGAGACAAGCTACTATTGTATCAGGTTCATTTGTTTCATGTACTTGTTGTATTCCACCTTTTATTTTCCACATATATACACTTCCATTCCAAACTGGTTTACCCTGGAGGGGTTTTATCTCGAGTCATGTTGACCAAAAATACCTGTGTTCATTTTCATGTATGTTAGAGTTTAGAACTACATTATTTTTCAGCAGTAAAGATCTCTAGGTGTGTTACATATATTTTGGTATGCATGTGCTAACCTTTGGTGACAAAAACTACATGCTAGAGCACCTAAATGGCCTATGTAAACGTAACAAATCAGCGAAGAAGTTACTGAACAGTTTGCTGTCCTAAAACAACAACAAACCATTGTTAGACAGTTGAAACTTAGAGCCAACTTTAGGTCAAAGACATACCTAGTTGGCAGCCTGATAGGACGTGGAAAATCTTCAGTTCAGAAAGATGGTAAAGTATACCAACTCACCTATGCTGCTTCTTTGTCTAGCTCTCCTTTACTTTCCGGCAAGCATGGAATGAAACAGGTTAATGTCAATGAGTACTTAGCAATTGGTGTTGTTTGACAAGAAAAAGAAGATAACATAGGGAAGCTTCCTTCATCGCGTAATAATTCAGGGTATTATAGATGCATATTCAAATGTTTTTGAAGAACCTACAAGATTGTCTCTTCTTAAAATCACCCAACACAACAAACAACATTGATTTGATTCTTGGTTCTTCACTCCCGTTTTTTTTGCATATGGAACAATATCTATTGAGTGTAGAGATGGAGAAGCAGTTGCAAAAACTTCTTGAAGATGGTAAGATCTGCCCTAGCACTTTTCCTTATGGTTCTCTACTCCCCATTATACCCAATAAAGAGCATGATCACAAAACATTGTGCACAAATCATAGAGCATTGAATAAGATGATTGTGAAAATCCAGTATTCATTGCCAAGGATCGATGATCTCATACAATAGTTAAAGGCGGTCAAACATTAACACAAAGTTGATCTCGTTTCTCGTATCGTTCGGTGCATATGTACTATGGATCCTTCATATGTGACTAGTTATGCCTTTTTGTGTTTCCATTGGTCCAACCACATTAATGAGAATAATCAATGACATCTTTCGTCCACATTTTGAGAAATTCATAGTGGTATATTTGGATGACATATTGGTCTATATTAGCAGTTGGGAGGATCACATTAAACATGTTCAGATTGGTTTTTCTTTACTATGATAACATATATTTCAAGCAAAAGTGAAGAAGTCGTTCTTTTGGTAGACTTCGATTCGTTATTTTTGTTTTGTAATGGACTGCAATGGTTTTCATAAAGATCCTACCAAAGTCAAAGCCTTTCAAGATTAATGAACTCCATCTAATGCTACAGATTTGAAAAGATTTCTTGGTGGTATGAATTTATATAGAGAATTCATCTGACATTTCTCTCACATTGCCAAGCCACTTCGTCCACTCTCCAATGAGAAGCATTTCTCATGGAATGCTACAACAAATAAAACATTTAAAAAGCTCAAGGATGACCTTTGCTAAGCTCCAGTGCCTGCTCTTCTTGATTGGAATAAGTTCTTTGAGATAGAGCATATGCATCAGATTATGTTATGGGTGTGGTTCTTATGTAGGGAGGTACTTTCTGCAACAAAACAAAACTATACCAAATATGATATGCATTTGTTCAAACACTCAAGCAATTGAGGCAATACATTGTTGGTAAGGAAATAATCGTTCATAGTGATCATTGTAAAAAATCCAAGCCTAGGTGACTAAAGTCCTTACGATCTCAATTAAACAAGTATTTTTTGAATTTAATTAATGCTGAAATTAAATTCAAACCATAGCATCAATAACACAATCTCTGGAAATTAAATAGCGGAAGCATAAAACAATGTCACGCATACACAGTTAATTACTCCTTCAAAATTAGCATTTCATTCCTTAGAAAAACTTACAAGGAAACCACCACATGCTGCCAAAACCAAGCAGCTGCACGGTTACCAAAAAATACCTTGAATTGAGCGTAATGGCCTGTTGCATCACTGTACGACCTGCCCTATGGCCTGTACAGACCCCTACACGGTCTGTCCGTATGACCTATATGGGCACCTGCATGGACTATCTGTACGGTCCTGCCCATATGACTATATGGACTTCTGTACGATTGTATCGAGCTGTTCTGTACGAAACCCTGTATGGGACTGTAGGCTACTCGAAAATGCCTCTTTCTTCGTTGCTTGCTCTCTCTCTCTCTTTCTCCATTGCTCAACTTGCTCAACTGTTTGTGTGTGTGTGAACTCTCTATCTTGACCCATCTTTGTACTTTTAGCTGAGATCAAAACCCTATCTATTTTCAGTTTACTCCTATGCACTAGATACTCTTTTTTAGACTTAACAACTAAATATAAGACTTTCACTTTTTTTTTTCATTGAAGTGAATTTCGAAATAGAATTACTTTTCGAAGATATCTCAAACTACTTCTCGCACATTCACACTGAAACTGTGTGGAAGTTCCTGTCCGTGATATAATTCTAAACAATCATCAATTCATTGTTGGTAAGGAAACAATTCTTCATATTGATCATCTAACCATTATGTTTTTTATTTCGCAATCTAAGATTCGGGAACAAAAGCAACTTCAATGGGCTCCTTATGTTCAACGATTTCACATCCTTTGGAAATAGGGGAAATTTCTAACGTTTGGAAGTCCGGGTTCGAGTCACCATGTGACTCCTCTCTAACAACCTTGTTGGACATTCCCACCTTTGGCAACACTGGTGAAGTTGCCCGGAGTACAAAATTTCTGATCAGTTGCGTCTGCTAGAATTATTTGTAGTTAGATTGAACATATCCTATTCATGCTCAAGATATTCAAGCACTTATAAGGTTGTCCATGGAGGATAAGGATGTTACAAATGCATTCACACATACATAGGTAATTACTCCTTCAAAATCAACGTTTCATTCCTTAGAAAAACTTACAAGGAAACCTTCACATGCTACCAAAACCAAGCAACTGCACGGTTACCAAAAATCACCCTGAATTGAGTGGAATGGCATGTTGCATCGCTATACAGCATGTCCTACGACATGTATAGACCCCTGCATGGTCTGTCCGTATGACCTATATGGGCGCTTGGATGGATTGTCTGTACGGTCCTGTCCATAAGACTGTATGGACTTCAATGTTATCAGAACCAAAAACCGGACAGGATCGATCGACCACGGAAATTCAAATCCGGACCGATCCATATCGGAAAAAAACCGGACCAAAAAACCAGTTCACCAAAAATTACATAAAATATTCAAAACTTGAAAAAAAACATATATATTCATGTGCATCAATAAGAATTCAAACCATTTATACACAAATATTCAAAGATTCTCGTTTATATATCGAGTAAGAGGGCATATAACCAAAATAACACTGAGTGCAATACATATATGAAGTTCTGAACAAAAATACATCAATAAAGAGGCTCAAAATGCCCTCTAGAGTCCAAAAATAAGCATAATATACTGTATGATACTAGAATCTAGATACTACTGTACTAATCATCAGAATCTTCATCCTCCTCATCCTCAACATGAATAGATTGGGATCCTACACGAGGATTGTGGATTCCGCTTGATTCCCTTGGCCCTGAAGGTATTTGTACCTCTGGTTGTGGAAGTGGGTCCAAGTCCAAGCCCCCTCAACCACAATTTAATTTTTTTGTGTAATGTTCCCAAGCCAATTTTTTCGTTGGGAACACTAACTGCTCATTGTTAACTGTTGTGTGTGTGTGTTTGTTTGCAGGTTTACTCTTGGAGTTGCGTCTTAGGGTTTGTAGATTTAGTTATCAAGCATGTGAACATAGATCTGAAGATGCAACATATGGAAATACAAGAGACAACAAGAAACACCAGATATGGAACCAAACAACATAGATCTGACCTTTATTTAGATAATATGAAAGAACCTGATACAATACGACTGCAGATCTGGAATAGCATCAGATTGATCCTCTAGCTGGAGTATGAGCTACTACAAAATGCTCAGATAAGAAGATATAAGCCTCCAAAGGCTGGATACAAGCTGAAGACCAATATGAATAAATCAGGGTCACATCCAAAACCCCCTTGGCTGAAGGTACGCTCTCCTAGATAGTCGAGAATGTCCAATATTTCGGCCCTGCTAATGGAAGTCCTCAAATGCCACAAAACTCAGTAGAATGATAGATTAGAGCAAGGTGAACCCCCTCCTGAAGTCTCAATCCGAAATACTAAGATTTGCCTTGCAATATGCTGAAACCCCAAACTAGGCTGCGCCCTCCTGAAGACTGCCAAGGCCCAATATTTCGGCCCTGATGATGGAGACCTCCAAATGCTCTGAAACTCTCTAGAAAGGTAGATCGGGGCAAGGTAAACCCTTAGGTGAAGTCTTGGGCTGAGATTTGAAGTTTTTCCCTTCCAAACTGAGTAGATCTACTTTCCAATAATGCCCCCCTTCTCTCCAAATCTTGCCAATGCTTCAACAAATCAAATAGCAAAGATAACTCTTTCAAAATGCACAAGAGATGAAGATCAAGACCCTGCAGAGAAAACCCAAGTGCCAGAATATCCAAAAGCCTTCTCAAACTCATGGATCGAACTTCCTTCAATCTATGGTGCGCCCCCTTGGCTGGAAACCCTCCAAGTTACACCATGTTGCTACCCTGGATGGAAGATGGTACCTGTAGCTGCTGTAGAATGGTGTGGGTTTGGAGTATTGCATCCCTGAGACCAAGCTTGGAACAAGAGAGGTGGGATCTTTCACCATCGAGTTGTCCTCTAGGGTTTGTTTTCTCAAAACCCTCAAAACTGTGTGCTCTAGAGCCGAAAAGCAAAATGCAATAATAATCCAAGGTGAGTGAGAGGTGCGCCCTCGCCTTTCCTTTATACCTCCAATCTATTTCTCTGTCGAGTTAGTTAACCCCTAGTGTTAACTCCTAACTCATGCTCATGTGTTCTATTCTTTCATTGAGTTACTTTTCTTTTTCCAAGTCAACTTAATATTCTCCCCTGCTAGAAATTGCTTGCCCACAAGCAATTCCAAACTTGTCCCTTGTAGAACATGTTCACTCTCCCAAGTGGCATCCTCAATAGGTAAGTCTTTCCATTTGACTAAGTATTCCTTGATGCTTCTCCTCCTTAGATTCTTCTCCTGAACCTCCAGTACCTCGTCTAGTATCAATATCAATTGCCCTTCCTCATCTAAGGGTGGCAATACCTCAATGGGAGTGATGTGTTGGCCTATGGCTCTTTTCAAGCATGACACATGGAAAATGTTGTGTATTTTGCTGCCCTGTGGAAGATCAAGCTCATAAGCCACGATCCCTACCTTCCTGTTGATCATCTAGGGTCCAAAAAATCGGGGTTGGAGCTTTTCTGCTCCACTTCTTTTGATGGATGCCTGTCTGTATGGTTGGAGCCTAAGTAGACCAGATCACCAACCTCAAATGTGCGTTCCACCATGTGCCTGTCTGCCTGGACCTTTTGCTGATTCTGTGCCCTTTGCAGATGATCCTTCAGTTCTTTGAGTATATCCTGACTCTGCTGAATCCAATTCCGAACCATAGGAGCCCTGCTATCACCAAAGACGATCTCTACAAAGGAGAGTGGGTCATAACTGTATAAGGCTCTGAATGGAGTCATGCCAATAGACATGATGAGTTGTGTTGTAGCAGTACTCTCCCAAATGTAGCCACCTGACCTATGCCTTTTGTTGCCCTGGTACATAATTTCGGAGGTAGCCTTCCACCCACTTATTGACTATTTCTGTTTGACCATCAGTATGAGGATGGTAATTGGTGCTAGGGGTCAATGCCGTACCAACTAACCTGAATAATTCCTGCCAAAAGGTGCTCATGAATCGGCTGTCCCTGTCACTCACAATGGTCTTGGGTAAACCATGCAGTCTAAAAACCTCCCTGAAGAACAAATCTGCAACTTGTGCTGCACTGGAGTCTGTGGCAATGGAGAAGAAGTGTGCAAATTTAGTTAATCTGTCCACCACTACAAAAATATAATCTTTACCCTGTGCTTTGGGAAATCCTGTGATGAAGTCCATAGAGATGATTTCCCATTTATGCTTCGGGATGGGTAGAGGTTGTAAAAATTCTGTTGAATGTGTGTGCTCATCCTTGTTTACCCCACAAGTAGTGCATTCCTTGATGTGGCGCATCACATCTTCCTTCAACCCTTTCCAAGAAAACCTTTTTCTTACCTGTCGGTATGTTTTGACAAATCCTTGATGCCCTGCCACAGGTGAATCATGGCAAGCTTATAGTACCTTGGCCTTAAAGGTTGACTAAGGAACCAAAAAAATTTGACCCTTGTAGTAGATGATGTCATTCATGATTATGAAGTTGTCATCTTGTACCTGTCCATCCATTAATTGACATGCAAATCGGTTCTTTGAGTATTCCACCAAGAGGTGGGCCTTCCAGTCAATTGAGATATCGGTCATAGCATAAACCGATGGCCTCCTGGATAATGCATCTGCCACTATATTATTCTTCCCCTTGACGAATTCAATGTCAAAATCACAAGCTTATATCTTGCTAACCCACTTCTGCTGCCTCTCATTTAAGTCCTTTTGTTCCAAAAAGTACCTAAGATTGTTGTGATCTGTCC
Source organism: Picea engelmannii (assembly GCA_009831015.1). Classification (NCBI taxonomy): domain Eukaryota; kingdom Viridiplantae; phylum Streptophyta; class Pinopsida; order Pinales; family Pinaceae; genus Picea; species Picea engelmannii. The sequence continues at coordinate 41,028 of ML828619.1, read as the reverse complement.
TTACCACAAATTTCGCTCCTACCAAGTATTGCCTGAACTTAGCCAATGTGTGCATGATGGCCAACATCTCTTTGTCATAGATGGTATAAAGAAGCTCAGGGCCCCTCAGTTTTCGGCTCTCATAGACAAGAGGGTGCCTTTTCTGCATAAGTACTGCCCCAATGCCTTCTCCGGATGCATCACACTTGACTGTAAAGGGTTGGCCGAAATTTGGCAAAGCTAGCACTGGGCACATACTCATTAGCTTTTTCATTTTGTCAAAAGTCAACTGTGCCTCTGAACTCCATTTGAATGCTCCTTTCTTGGTCAAATCGGTTAAGGGTGCACAAAGGTGTGAGAAACCCTTGACGAACCTTCTGTAGTAGCAACAAATGCCAAGAAATCCCTTCAATTCTGTGAAGGTCTTAGGTGTGGGCCAGTCAAGTATAGCTTGGATCTTCTCTTGGTGTACCTGTACCCGCTTCACCCCAATGATGTGTACCAAATAGAGGACCTCTGTCATTCCAAATTCACATTTGGATGCCTTTGCATACAAGGACTGATCCTCCATGATGTCTAGAATCTGTTCTACATGCTAAATGTGCTCCTCCCAAGTCTTGCTATAGATCAACAAGTCATCAAAGAATACCAAGAGGTGCTTCCTTAACTACTTATTGAAGACATGGTTCATGCAAGATTGAAATGTGGCTGGCGCATTAGTCAATCCAAATGGCATCACTAAGAATTCATAGTGACTATAGTGACATCTGAAGGCAATTTTGGGGACATCCTGCTCCCTCATTTTGATCTGATGATAGCTAGAGCGTAAGTCAATCTTGGTGAAGTAAACGGCCCCGTGGAGCTCATCCAATAGCTCATCAATCCTTGGAATGGGATACCTATTCTTAATTGTTTTTTTGTTCAAGGCCCTGTAGTCAATGCACGTGCGCATGGTCCCATCCTTCTTTTTCACTAGTACCACTGAGAATTCGGTCTAATGTGGCCCATGTCTAGCAGTTCTTTGATAGCCTTCTCTATTTCATCTTTGTACTTCTTTGGGTGTCTATAGGGAGTAGTGATGGCAGGTTTCTCTCCCTCTTCCAACTCTATGATATGCTCAAACCCCCTATCTAGTGGTGCTCCTGGTGGAATGGGTCCAAACACCTTGCTATGCTTGTCAATGATCCTCTGAATCTCTGGTGAATAGTGGGTCTCTCCCTTCTTATCCACTCGTACTGATATTCTACACTCAACAGCATATACAATGTCTTCTCTTCTGAAAATGGCCTCCATGCGCTTTGCTGTAACCACCCTAGGTGTGTTTCTTGACATACCCCTGAGAACTACCTTTTTCCCACTTTCCTCTGTGAAGGACATCTCCATGGTCTTGTAGTTGGTAGTGATTGGCCCTAGCGTACTAAGCCACTGAACCCCAAGGATGATATTGGTGTCTGGAAGGTCCATCGCATAGAAGTCTTGTGCTAAATCATGTCTGCCCAATGTAAGCTTCATTCCCGAAATGTACATGTTACAGGGCATAGTGCTCCCTCCTTCTACTTCCACCTTGAATCCTTCAAATTCCACAGTGGGTACGTGTCTTCTTTGTAGTAGAGCTAATTCAATAAAGTTGTGAGAAGCACCCCCATCAACGAGAATCGAGGCTTTCTGTCCCTGCAACACCCGTCTCATCCTGAAAGTGTTGTATTTGGGTACCCCACTGATGGATGCCAATGTAGCCTTCTCATCTGTTGCAATGCTGTGACTTGTATGTTCCTCTTCTGTAATTTTGGTGGTGTCTGCTTCTATGTTTTGAAGGTGGCCGAAATCTTCATCCTCCTCATTATTGGAAGTTACCTCAATGTAATGTGCCTTGCCTCTGCCCATACATTTGTGGGATGGATCCCAAGGTTCTTTGCATGTATAGCACAATTGTTTCCTCCTCAGTTCTCTTCTAGTGTTTGCATCCATTCTACACCTTTCTCTGTCAAAACCCCTTTGGTCTCTTCCTCCTTGGTTCATGGGAGGTCTTTGGTTTCGTCCTCCTGTATTTAGAGGTGGTCTAGGGATGAATTTAGATTTCGCTACTGGGCTTAGATCTCTTGTCCTCCATATAGTGTCCTGTAAGTTGGTAGGCTTGAAAGCCTTTACCCAACCCTTTTAGGGTTCCATCAATCCCTTTGTGAAAAACATCATGAGTCTTGACTATGACACATCTTGCACCATGACCGCTATCCTTTGAAACTCCTTAATATACACCTCTGGTGATCTTGTCTGCCTGAGTTGGGTGAGTTCCCTAAAATGTAGCTCTGGATCCCCTTGGTAAAACCTGTCAATAAGCCTTTGTGTAAACTCTGTGTAAGGCACGATCTGATTGTGGCCTAGTGTAGTTAACCCATGGTACCACCAGTCATGAGCTTTGCCCTCCAAGTACATGGTGGCAAACTTGATGGCATCCATTTCTCTCATTGAGTTAAGCTGTAGGTAAGTGTCAAGTTTCTGCACCCAAGCCTGTGCAGTCACCTTGGAAGATCCATCAAAATAGGGGGTTTCCATTTTACTGGCCTTGCGCGCTAACTCATAGTTGTTCTTGTGGTACGGTCTGGTTTTACCTCTGAGTTTAAATCCACAATACTGATTCAATGTGATTTGTCTTTGGATTGCTACGCTTAATGAGTTATATTCCCTGACATATTGATCAAAATTGTCCTCAATTTCGTCTTGGTAGTTTTGCTGTGTTTGTTCATCCAAGAACGAAGGTAGATAGGTCCTATGGGTGGTCCTGCTGTGTGTCTGTCCCTGTGGTGCACCTCCTCCATGGCTCTGTCCCTCAGTGTGATAATGGGGAATGTGCTCCTGCTGATGTCTATACCCTCCATGAGATCCACTAGCCTCTCTGTTTGCATACATTTCGGGCCCCTTTCCTCCATGAGTCAAATGTAATAATGCCTGTGAAATCTTATCCTGATTGGCATTTACTTTCTCTGAGGTCTCCCTCAACTCACTCTGACCCTTGCGCATTGCCTCTTGGTTTTCTTGTAAGTGGTGTACCAATGTACTCTCTGTCCGAAGTATAGATTGATGTAGTTCCTTTGCAAAGCTTGCTAAGACCCGTGGCTCATTGTCCTCACCTGAACCTTCCATGTCTGCCTCTGGTTCGCCTGCCTGCTTCTTACGTCTGCCCATATAGATACCACTGAACTTCTGCATGCGCTTATCCCCACTGGCTGGGAGGATGAACGCTCTGATACCACTGTAATGTTCCCAAGATAATTTTTTCGCTAGGAACACTAACTGCTCACTGTTAACTATGGTGTGTGTTTGTTTGCAGGTTTACTCTTGGAGTTGCGTCTTAGGGTTTTTAGATTTAGTTATCAAGCATGTGAACATAGATCTGAAGATGCAACATGTGGAAATACAAGAGACAACAAGAAACACCAGATATGGAACCAAACAACATAGATCTGACCTTTATTTAGATAATATGAAAGAACCTGATACAATAGGACTGCAGATCTGGAATGACATCAGATAGATCCTCTAGATGGAGTATGAGCCACTACAAAATGCTCAGATAAGAAGATATAAGCCTCCAAAGGTTGAATACAAGCTGAAGACCAATACAAATAAACCAGGGTCACATCCAACCCCCCCCCTAGCTGAAGGTACACTCTCCTGGATAGCTGAGAATGTCCAATATTTCAGCCCTGCTGATGGAAGTCCTCAAATGCCACAAAACTCAGTAGAATGATAGATCGGGGCAAGGTGAGCCCCCTCCTGAAGTCTCAAGCCGAAATACTAAGATCTGCCCTGCAATATGCTGAAACCCCAAACTAGGCTGTGCCCTCCTAAAGACTGCCAAGGCCCAATATTTCGGCCCTGATGATGGAGACCTCCAAATGCTTTGAAACTCTCTAGAAAGGTAGAGCAGGGCAAGGTAAACCCTTAGGTGAAGTCTTGGGCTGAGATCTGAAGTTTTGCCCTTCCAAACTGAGTAGATCTACTTTCCAATAGCGCCCTCCTTCTCTCCAAATCTTGCCAATGCTTCAACAAATCAAATAGCAAAGATAACTCCTTCAAAATGCACAAGAGATGATGATCAAGACCCTACAAAGAAAACCCAAGTGCTAGAATATCCAAAAGCCTTCTCAAACTCTTGGATCGAACTTCCTTCAATCTATGGTGCGCCCCCTTGGTTGGAAACCCTCCAAGTTATGCCCTGTTGCTGCCCTGGATGGAAGATGGTACCTGTAGTTGCTGTAGAATGGTGTGGCTGGAGTACTGCATCCCCGAGACCAAGCTTGGAACAAGGGAGGTGGGATCTTTCACCACCGAGTTGTCCTCTAGGGTTTGTATTCTCAAAACCATCAAAACTGTGTGCTCTAGAGCTGAAAAGCAAAATGCAATAATAATCCAAGGTGAGTGAGAGGTGCGCCCTTGCCTTTCCTTTATACCTCCTATCTGTTTCTCTGTTGAGTTAGTTAACGCCTAGGGTTAACTCCTAACTCATTCTCATGTGTTCTAGTCTTTCATTGTGTTACTTTTCTTTTTTCAAGTCAACTTAATATTATAACGTTGAGTTTATCTGACTTCTCCCCATAGTGCATGAGACTATAGTCTAGTGGGGATGACTAGTCACTAGACTACTGAGTCTCTCCAACCCTCTTCATCAAGAGGTGGGGATTTGCAATCTGCATGCCATCATTGGACTTTGAATATTTGGTCTCTATCCATTTACGAGCCACAAGCATCCTCTTGAGAGCTAGTTTTTCATAACAATTCATTGGAAGGCTATGAAATTTTTGAAAAATCCAATGATAATGGGGTGGACAAACTCATTGCCCTTCAGTCTGAGTATATACCATGATAAGTACTGTGGTATGCTTGTAAATATAGTCAGTAATGGAGTTAGCATTCTCCACAAATTTTGGACCCAAAAAAGTTTGCCAATATATTCTATAATAAGGTCTATGGAATGGGTGACGCATGGGGTCCGAAAATGGTGGGGGTGTCTCTCCAACAATTTGTCAAACAGCCACATACCTGCTGCATTGACAATGACTACTTGAACTACATTTTTTACTCCCATCTCTAAAATCACTGAGTCGATTTACTTGCAATTTGCAAAGACGCTCATCATTCTTTCCCGAGTCAAATGTTTCCACTGGTTTCAGGAAATGGTGCCTTTGGGGTAAGAGACTAAACAATTAAGTAGGGTCCTATTTCTCCTGTTGGTCCAACCATCCAACATGATAGTGTAATAGATTTGTCTCATTGTATTGTCTATAACTCATGCTGTCACTCAAAACTATCCTTGGGGAATTTAGTCACAAAGGGATTGAATGAACAATAAGGGAAGGTGCCAAAGCCTCTTTTTGCACAATCCCTCACTTTTTGGGGTAGTACTTGCTAGCATCAAGGGTGCATCCCTAGTGATCTGAAGTAAAAAATCTTCTAGTGTACTTTGCAATAGACTTAAAATCTGCAATATGTACTTGCTGAAATCTTATTCAGTCTTCAAACACTTGGGAACATGAAGTAAACTTCATATTTATGTGTTAGAATGTATAATCAGCGTTTTCCCTTCTTAAATCTGTGAAAATCTACTTCAGATCTGAGACCAAAAGTTGCAGATCTGCAAGTAAAACACTCAAAAAGAACAAAATATTCGATGCAATGGAGCTAGGAAAAGAGAAAGTTGAGAGAGTAAGCGATTTACTTCAAGGTTATAAACTTAGAAAACATTCATCATCTTTTTTGTTTTAACTGAAAAGGAAATTATATTAATATAAAGGGGCTGTGCCGAAGCAAACAATAGTCATACATAGTTACAAAATTTGGCTCTTGGACTGAGCATATTTCCATAGTAATAGAGACAAAAACTAGGGCTCTCCAAAGAGACATTCCATACATTTATGCAAGTTATTTGCTTAATATACTGAGCCAACATCAAAACTTCTGTAAAGAACAATTACTGGTTATGGAGGCTCATTATCCTGAACTTCCTGCCCTCCAACAGAGTGAGGGGAACTCGTTATCCTGAACTTCCTGTACTCCAACAGAGTGAGGGGAACCTTCTTCAACATCCATAGGAACCAAACTGTCTCTTTGTCATTGTTTCCTTCATGATGAGAGTTTGCTGTGCCTTGATTAATTGAAGCCAGAGAGGGAGAATTCTGATGCTGTGGGATAACCAGGGACCAGAGATATTGGCATTCAATCTCCAAAGCATCTATTCTTTACATCCGAGATGAGAGTAGGTTCATGATGTTTGCTGCATTGACAACATTGGCTTGTTCCAGGTCCAAAATCTTCGCAGAGATGTGCCGAAGAGCACCACTGTTTGCTTATGTTATCTCTTTGTTGAGGCGCAGTATTTATCTTACATCAGACCAGTTACGGTACATACCTGTCAAATATAAAATGCGCACCATACGAAAACCAAGAAACCCAAACCATGCAGACTCAAGACAAAAATCCCCAATCACAACTTTGAAAAAGACGAGTAGGAAGGGATAAACAATACTGTAAAAATGCAAGACAAAAGCATGAAAATTTCCTCCAGATACTGAAATGGGAAAGGGAAACCTGAAGACTAGGGGCAGCCTAGTCAGAGCCTTAGTCACCTGGTTCGTGTTCGTGTTCGAGTTCGACGACTTTGAGGTTCGACAAAAAATCGACTGTGAAAATTTAGGGAATACAATTCGGCATTAAGTTCGACATAGTACAAAATTTGAAAATTAAAAAATATATGTAATAAAATTCATTACTCTCATTAAACACGTATGAGAGTTTAATTAGTTAACTATCAATGTTGTTTGGTAAGAGAGTTCCTATAGTTTTTGTTGTGCATGTTCGGAATGTCTATTATTTTAATGTAATGCTCTTTAAATATAAGTGAATGGTTGTTTTCATGCAAGGTCCTTTTGGTACATGGAGCATGATTGTCTTGTAAGTTGTCAATGAGACACACAAATTAATTGACATTCCATGAAGCAATATTTGGAAGATGGAAAGTGGAAAGAGAGTCGGATATCTTATGAATACTCACATAGATGGAAATTTGAAAACAATATAAAAAAGAATGATAAAGAAAGACAACAACACTTCTCAATAAATGTTATGAGCCTAAACACCAAGTACAAATATGACAAATTTATTACAATGTGATATGGAAAGAAAATGACAAATTAATAAAAAACATATATTTATTGTGAATATTTTTATGAAGTACAAGGATGCACCCCTTTGAAAATTATATATCGTATGAAATTTGTTGAAAGGACAGACTGAGAACAATGAACATATCCAAGAATTTACTCATAGAAAAAGAAACGGGGCATCCGGGTGATGTGCAATTGAGAGCACAAGGAACATATCTCGACATTCACTCAGGAAAGGAAATGGGGCAACCAGGCGAAGTCTAGGATTCGGCTCGTGGGATAATCAACATCGAAGTCTGAAAGCCAATTCGAATGGCGATTTACAAATCAAAATGATGGAGTGTGGGTACGGGACATAGGTGGCAACAGAGTTTTGTTGTTTTTTTTTAAATTTAACCATGAGCTGATCGAACAGAATCGAGCCCTAGCCGAATTTTAGCGGATTTTGGCGATTTTTTTCATTTTCGTGTACGGAATCGAGTTCGCCTAGAAGTTCGGCGAACTTAAATGAATTTGTTCGGATCACAATGAAAATCGACGAATTTCGAATTTAATGGTTGAAATTCGTCAAACCCGGTGACTAAGGTCAGAGCTGAGGGAGAAACCAACATCGAGGAAGACACAACTTCCAAATCTTCCACCCGAAAGCGCTGACAATCACCTGCAGAAGCCCAAAACGGAACCCACAAACCCTCCAATGGATCACACCAAAACATGCCCATTACCACTCTGAAACCCAAATTGTGGAGGATTGCGATGACCAAACGCTTCCCACATTTCAAACTCGTTTCACACATTTCACATTGAATTTCCACGTCGATTCCAATATGTTCTATATGTGAGAACAAACCATCTGCAACAAGCTAACTTGCCCCAATAGTTTGCCTTGGTGTTAAATTCGTGCTTGACATGGTAACTGGACACTTCTTCAAAGCCCAAGAGAACATTGAGAATCCTGGATATGAGGACACTTAGAGCATTGTTCCCCGTCTTAGACTTGCCAATCACAGCTCGAATTACCAACATTGAATCTCCTAAAATCTCCTAAAATCAAAAGTTTAGTTACCCCTTCTTTTGCTATAGAAACGCCTCTCTACAAGGAATAGGCCTTAACAATGTTATTAGTGACATTTCCCAATCCCCAGGCATATGAAGCTATACGATTTCCTCTGGTATATTGAAGATTCCCCCCCACACTCACAATATCAATTGGCCACAAAATGATTTCCTCGGGGATGTAGAAAACTTTCATCATCGAACAAAGAGTGCACACACAATATCAATTGGCCACAAAATGAGTATTATTCATCAATAAAGCTGCAAGTCAAGTACATGGCCTCTAGTCAAAACAATGTCATCTCCAAGAAAGCTCAAGGGGCATCGTCTAAACATTGTTCAAGCCTCTTTTAATCCCTCTATCAAGAGGTTGATACTAACCATGTTAGTAGTTTGACCAAGGAAGCAATAACAATGGTGAATACACTGGGTGATCAAAGTATCAATGAGAGAACAATAAGGATGGATGAATGAAGAGAATTGAGAAGAGTTGAAGAATAACCAATGAAGAATCCCTTTGCTTGCTCTTTTTCTTATACTTGAGGCTCTGTTCCAAAGAAAGCCTTGGACTAATTTTGAATAAGTTTCTAAATCTGTCTTGAAAATAACATGAAACAACCTAAAAAATAGCTCCAAAGCTTGAATGGTCCCATCTTCATAATTGCATGCTAAATATATCACACATGGATCAATCACTTGCTTTACCAAGACAATGTATCCTGCACTCATTGGTGAACATATCCCAATGATCCACTTGTTCTACGACAACAAAGTAACTTGCACTCATAGGTGAACATGGTCCACTCTCTCATCTTATCCATCCTCTCCATCTAGTCCACTTAAAATTAAATAAACTCGATAATTTCCAGGAAAAGCACCAAGGATGAGATTACAAAAAGCACAATGAAGAAGATGCTTCTATCCAAAAATATCTCCTTAAGTAGAGCACCCTCTCTATCCAAAGATAACCATTGGAAAATATGGAAATTAATTCAGAAAGTATTCTCATGCTAGGTGTTTAATTGGTCAAGAATAAAAACATGCTTGTTGGTTGAGCAACCTCCAAATACCCAAAATGACATGCTTTTGTCCTAAAATAGCACTAGATGGGTCTAATGTGGGGTACTTTGATGATGTGATTGCTTGTTGGTCAAGCAACCTCCAAATACCCAGAATGACATGCTTTTGTCTTGAAAAAAGCACTAGATGGGTCTAATATGAGGTGCTTTGATGTTTTGATTTTTAGATGCGATGACCTAATTTTACATTTTTTTTGAAATCACTTGAAACTTCTTGGTTTAATTCCTCATCATTGTATGACCCCATTCGTGCATATCACTTCCAAAAAATAGAAAGTCTAAAAAGAATATAAAATTCACCAAACTTCACACCCATGCTCTTCTCTAAAAATGGGTATCCAAAACATGAGTCGTTTCCAAGAACATAAAATTTCCAAAAATAGTAGCTTCAAGAATCAAAGAAAATTCTTTTTGTAATCTGTCAAATGGATATTGAGAAATATAACCAGTTGCTCTAAATAGTAAGTTTATAAAATTAAAATATTACCCAAAATAACAAATATTGAAACTAGAAAGTACCCTTTTGAAACATTCACCCTTCCACGCAAGCTCCAAGTGTTTCATGTAACATGTGTGCATGGGTCTACTTGATAAAATTAGATTGCAAGTATGAATTGAAATCTCATGCAGAAGAACTTAATGTGGTGTCCATGATGTGATTTTGAAAATCTCAAAATTTAGAACGGGGCTAATCTCGAACTTTGGAACCAAAAGATGTACTCAAAAACATGTTGAAGCAGAACATTGAATATGCCAAGGGAAAATTCAATGTTAACAATGGCTTCATCTTGGGGAAATGGTCACCTTGTGAGACATTGAGAATGCTAGAACATTAGATGTTGGTGAAAATTGAAAAACTAAAATTTGGGAACCAACCATAGACTCAAATACCTCCTATCTTGTGAGCCACGAGCTATGAATTACACAAATGGTTACTTTATGGAATGCCACCACATTCACAACTTAGTGCCAAAGAGGCACAACCCAATGTTGGTCTAACTTTTTGGACTATATGTCCTTTTTGTGCAACGAAGTACTAGTATGTGAGGATGGTTGAAAATAGATATCCTTTCTGCTAAAATTGCCAGAGGGAAACTAACAAATCATATACTTGTAATGCATCTTTGGTTTTACGGTAGTAAGATTATTGTAAACAAGGTGCCAATGTTAGGGGCCCATGTATTGTTCCATCAAATGGATTTACTTGTGCGAGTTGGACTAATCGGGAACATAATTTTGCCTTAAACATGGCTTTTCAAAGGGGAATGCATGTGCCAACAAGAGTAGCAAACATCCCAGGGGATGCTAATGAGCAAAATGCAAAGGAAGAGTATAAGAAGCAGGTACATGAAAAAGGAAAGGAAGCCATAGAGGCCTAAATTGAAGAGAAAACACTTGGTCATGAAGATGAATGTTTAGATTTCTAAGATCCAAACCTAATTACTATTGATAGCTAAAGCAATATAGGGGAATATTCATTTAACATGAAAATGTAGAAATTTGAGTTACAATAGGGAGATGGGGATGATCAGAAATATGAGCCGGTTAAACTGAACAATGAGTATGACAAAACTTATGGTAGATAAGATACGATGATTTTATTAATATTCGACTAATGACCACAAAAGTAGGTCAAAGGGACTGTTGAGTACAATGATGTCATTACAAAGCCGGAGTGCCAAAAGGTCTCCTATAAAAGGGAAGATGCAGAAAATAAAGTGAAGTAAGGTATAGTAGTAGGGAGTGAGATCTAAGCTAAGGCATGAATAACCCTCGGTCCCGAGCCCCGAGTCCTGCTCCTAAGAGGAGATGTATTGCGGGAGAAGATCTAGGAGCATGAGGAACCAAAGATAATGAAATAGGTTTGTCATGGAATGGACCCATCTCTCCTACCATCCAAGGCTGAATGAAGAAAGATGAGTATAGTAGGATGTCCAAAGGGGGAACTGGTGGGATGCTTGGATCGTCCGTTGCGTTGCTGATTGGAAGAGGTTGTACATCGACGAGGCCTGGGGGATCTCATTCGTCTCATGGGAAGGAATCTGGTCTGGTCATGTCTTTGAAATCTCATGGGACAGGGGAAGGTCCCACGGGTTAGCATTGATTTGGAATTCAAAGTTGCGCTGGTGTCGGTCTGTTTCTTAGTGCCCCTTCTAAAGGGTAGCACCGTGACAAAGGAAGTTATTCGTCGAATAGGGTTTGGTCTCATAGGAGGTTGAAGAGTATGGGATCAAAGCCTAAGGGCCTCCTGTTTGTATAAGGCCAAGCACTGCTGATTCAGATACCCAAATAAGCTAGTGAGGGTTTGAGTCCCCCTGAATAAGCAATGAAACTGCTCCCTGATCTCATAATAGATGGGGCAACAAAAGATGAAGAAGTGCTCCTCAGTCTCGACCTCTTGTAGTTGGCATAGTGGACATATCCTCCCTGGTCGATCGATTTGGTGGTCTGTCTCTACCTGAAGTCTATGAGAACCCACTATGAATTGGCCTAGAGGAATGCGAAGAGCGTGTACCCAATGTCAGAGTGTATACCGTGGTCGAACAATGAACCCGTTTCTAAGCTCCAAGTGCTCAACGTACAAGGCCACCTTTGGGCGTAACCCATCGGGAGGGTTCACCCAAATGATCTGGATAAATTACCTATAAACGTTATCCTTGATGATCTTGTTCAACGCTTATCTAGTTGGTAGGAGTTGGCTAGGCACATCCAAGGAATATCTAAATGGAGGGAGACGATCTATATGGACGCCCACGAACTCTAAAAGATCTGAAACCCCCGCGAACCAACCTCAAGCTCGACTCGATGGCCAAGATAGGGCATTGGTCTCAGAAGATCAATAGGCCAAGTACGGGTACATTCTCACCCCTTCATTTAGTCAACGAAGATATGGATGCGATGCAGAAAAGAGACCATTCCAAACATATTCTTAAGTCGGAAGGGGCGAGCCCTAAACTTTGCTAGGATGATGTGCCGAGGAACTATTTGCTTGCATCTAATGATGTGTCGGAGGAGTAGGGTCTAGATTCTCTCATCTGAGGCCTAATCAGACTCCAGTAAAGAAGGCCCCCAAATCTCTGAGCCATAGAGAACACTGGGTCGAATAAGGGAGTCCATGAGGGACATCTTGGTTGAGATGTCTTGAAATGTTCTGAAGGGCTAAAGATCCGTATCCCTTGGTGATCCGAGGATGGGGGGTCCATCGTAAATTGAAACAGGGTCTTGAGAATTGTACTCCCAAGTATGTGTAGGTGCTGGTGATCTCAATCTCCTCCCTTTTGAAGAAGAAATGAAGGTCTGCGGTCTTTTTTGACCCGTTGAAGATCATAACCTTGGTTTTACCGAGGTTGAATGTCAACTGCTGAAGGTCGCAGAAGAGAGCTAGGGCATCCAACTGTCTGTGTAACCCCTCTGGAGACGAGGCTAGGAGGACCACATCATCAACGAAAAACAAGATTGATATTTGAACTTGGTGGAGGAGGCACTCGTCGCTGTCTTGAATATGCTCGTGAAGAAAGGTCTCTAACTCATCAATGTAAATCCCAAACAATGTGGGGGATAGGGGGCAACCCTATTTAACCCCAATGGTACTCTTGATGAAATTCGACATACTGTGAACTGTGTGGAGACAACCAAGAACAGACTCATATATGCACATGATGGCAGTCAATAGGGTTTGGGAGATGCTAATGTCTTTGAGCCTCTGGAATAGGATTCTTTCGGGGCAGAGTCGAAAGCCTTTCGAAAATTTACAAAGTAGCAATAGACTATCGAGGATCAATGTCATTCCTCCTTAATGATGGCAAGCCCAGAGGGTAAAGATGTGATCAATGGTTTGATGAGCGGGTCGGAATCCTGCTTGTCCCCTAGCTTTGTGGTGTCTACGCTCAAGCTCACTAGAGAGCTTCATATGGAGAACTGTAGCATAGAGATTTAAGACTGTATGGCCCACCATGATCGTTCTATAATTGTCAGAATTCGAGTTGGGGCCCTATTTGTGTATCGAGTGAATGATGTGATGTAGAAGCACCAGTAGCAGCTTGTCCAGTAGACCCAACAACAACAGTAGCTAAGACAGAGGCATTACTAGAAGCAGAGGTATCTAGAGTAGTAGTTACAGGTCCAACAATAGTCTTTGATCCAATTGAAGCACTCGTTGAAGCACTTGTTGAAGCACCAATTTACCCTCGTCAAGTTCAGGGACCAGTTTTAGAGTAAGCAACATACCTTCCCCTCCTTTGTTGGGAAAGCGGCTTCGATCCTTCCCCTCCTTTGTCGCGAAAGTGGCTTCACTCCTTTCCCTCCTTTGTTGGGAAAGCAAGCACTTGGTTATTGTACGAAGTGAGTTGATTCATAAGGAAAATTCGCCCATATGTATTGTACAACAAAAGTTGCACTGATTGATGGATGGGATCGCCTCTCTTTTGAAAACCAGCCAAGATTGGCTGTTCATTGCTCCAATATAGGCCTCCCACCTATCCCCATGGCCCAACCCCCCAGATATCCCCTAGATATCGAACCAAACCACCATCCTTCACTTTGATTTCTCAAAGGGCGGTCACTCAATGGACTTTGCTTCATTTGATGGTTGTTCTTATCTCTTTGGTGGCAATTTAAACCACCACCATGAAGGCCAAACCAATATCGCAGAGAAAAGGTGCTCCAACAAATGACAAGTGATAGCTTGAAAGAGGAGTACTAATAAATACGAAGAGGAGTACTAATAGAGACAGATAAAGGAATGGAACAATAAGCTAATTATATACTAATAGAGACCTCTAAAGGCGTAGTTTATAGCTTAGTGCACCAGGATAAACGAAGTGGAACATCAAGAGAGATTTGCTGTATCTTGACTTACTAACTGTGACCATGTCGAAGGAAAACCTGCACGGACCACATGGTTGAAGAGATCAACGAAGTGAGAAACCAAAGCACGAAGATTGTGTTGAAAGAACTTTGCCCGAAAACCTTCCTCGTCTGTTGCTTTACTATTGTTCATCACCCAAACGACCTCTTTGATGTCATTGTCTGAGTAAGAAGCACGAGGAGGGCGAAGAGGGAACATGAATCTGGTGTTGTCCAGGAGTATCATAGAGAGTGGATATGGGAAAACATAGATCTGGGGTCCAGGTCAAATGGGAGGGGGGAGCGACGGGGGAGGATGGTGCGTCGAAAGTTTTTAGGGGAGTGAGCAAGGGAATTAGATAAGTCAAGTTTCCTTTGAGAGACAAAGAGGTGTTTCATGTGACGGAGGAGACGATGATAGGAAGCTTTGTGAATGCATGTTGAAGTTGGTGGTGGAGGACCTTGCATTCCTAGTCATACCATCAGTTCATAGGGTGGGAGTTGTTTTTTTCGGAGGTGAAAGTGGACTGGGTGGAGTGAGGGTAGGACTTGAGGGACACATACCTAATTGTGGATGAGAGGTAGTTATATTTGGTAGATGCATAATCAACTAAGGAGAACTGGGTCTCGGAGGGGAGCATCTGTCAGAGGTGGGTAGAGAAGGTGTTCGGGCCCCCTTTATGAGTGTGGGGTGGGCCCTGGGGTTTGTAGCGGGAGGGATGGTGTCAGTGTGGAGGGAGAAGGAAAGAAGAGCATGGTCCACGAGGGGTATGGGGGAAACAAAGAAGTGATGAATAAAGGGGAGTAAGTTATGGCTAGATAGGACATAATCCACAACACTTGCACCTCCTCCATGAGGCCAACACATGAAAAAATGAGAATTCGAGAAACATGGGATCCTGTTCAGAATCGACAACTCTTGAGATTTCCGTAAGTGTAAAAGCTGGCGACCATAAGCTATGAGAGGCTCCAATGCATCATTAGACATCCGATGAAGCCCCATTGACTCTGGATCAATCTCCTGTATGCAGAACATGTCATCTGATCGGTCGTGGAGTGGAATCTGAAGGGATTTGGTGCGGGAATTGAAGTCGTCTAGGAGAACCACCTCCCCCACTGTCGAGTACTGGGTGATGCCGACATACAAATCTATAAAGGGGTCCCCATCAGGCCCATTATGGATGGCATATGGTGAAGACACTAGAGGGAAGTAATGGACTGCAATGTCATGTCCCTTGGGAAAGGGGTAACACCACATGCTTGAGCCCACATAAACCTAGCAAACTCATCCATGGCCATAAAAGAGATCTTGTTCCGGAGGGATTCTCTAAAGAAGCAAGCAACTCCACCTAAACCACTGATACCACTCAAACTCCTCGTTTGCTGTCTACAATTGAAAACTGATGGTATCCTGTAATATCTAGGAGAGGCTGAACATGGATCTCATGCGTCTTGGTAATGAATGGGATGTCCAATGACCTAAGAGCATCATATATTATATTCGACGGTGACCAAAAAGACCCATTTCCATTCCAACAACTGATGGAAATGCATGCGCCCAATCGCCTCTCCCAACGGGCTTGTCATTTGGAAGCCCCAGATCGTGGTACCCACCTGGGTGGAAAAGAGTCCCAGATGACTGCTTTGAGGTTCCTGATGACTAGGCATTTCCTTGCCTGACGTGCTGCTGTATCCTGCTCCCTAGAGCGTTTGAGCTCCGCAACCTGTGATCTGGTGAGATCTTCATTGAGGAAGATCTTATTGGGAGGAGAAAATAGCTTTCTCTTAGCTCCGAGAGCCTAAAGTCGATCAACCGCAGATTTGAATCGGAGAAAGAGAGTGGAATCGGACCCAATCCAATCTCTATCAAGGGTCACATCTTGGAGATCTAGAATATCCCTAAGAAATGAGGTTCTGATCACCGTGGGTTTTGAGGATGGGAGAGGTAGAGGGAGCCCTCTCACTTTGAGATTTAATTTCCGTGCTCCCCTAGTCCGTTCCTCCATGAGTTTAGCTTGCACCCCCACCTTAATTGCTGCTAGAGGGGGGAGGGACTTTATCCCTGCCTCTAACAACATGTTCCCATGAGTTGATATGTGTTTCCATTTCATTTTTAAAGGCGGTATGCTGAGGCCTGATCTTCTCTTGTTTGTTTTTAAGGTCGATAATATCTACGTGTAAGGTAGAGAGACTAAGAATGATGGATATGAAATAGCTTAGGGTGATGAATACAATTACTATAAAAATTTCATATGTGATAACTCATCCCAACAACCAACCTGCAGTTTTGTATGGTTCAAACCCTCAAAATATACGAGAAGTACTCTAGTAGGTCATCCTCTAGGCCAATGAGAAATGTTGTCGTTTTCATTGGCCATAGAGAAATGATGAGAATAATAAAATAGTTTTGTTTTTTGGAACAAATAGAGTAATACTAGTCCAATGAATAGAACCCCAATATTGAATAATTGTAAGCCTCCAAAAACACCAAAAAAAGTAAATCCAGCTGAACAACTAATTCTTAATGTAGAGGTAGCATGAAGTACTAATGTAAATGAAATTAAAGGAAAGTGGTTTCAGAGGGCTCACGTTATGCATTGGTGAGAAAATGGACGATCTTCACTTTATTAGACATTATAACCTGACATATCACCCATATACATTGTTGATGTTGGTTGATTGGGATACAAAGAGTTGTGAAAAGGTTGTCTTCGCTTAAGGTTAGTTTGAATACCTCATATGATTATGCCTTTTTAATGAGTAAAATAATGACCGCATGGGACTGCAATTAGATATGTCCCATGAATACAAATCAAGAGTCCTAGATCTGAATGCAAGTGATGATAGTGGTATTAATGCCGTACACACACAGATAAAGCATTTTGCACTAGTTGCATTAGGTTCTAAAAATACGAACAATGTTTGTCCTTGTCCACCTTTCAAAATGAGGTCAACACCAATAACTAAAAGGGAGGAGAAAAACACAAAAGTCAAGTAGATCGACTACTACTACCACCACCAACACTACGCTAGCTATATCATTGGTAAGTAGATGTTGCTCAAATAGAGGAGCAACATGACAACCTATTTTTTTCTGGTTTTCGATCCACTTATAATGAAAAAATGGAACAAAGGTGATATTTGGTGGATGAAGTGCACATGGCATATAAGATGTGGACTGGAGAACTTATATGGGATCGCTAGATTCAAGGGGATTTTTGCATGGTCTTCTTCAATTTAGAATGGACCAGAATCAGAAACAAAATTGTTAGTGTTAGGGTCAATGGCTTCCATTCCACATCCTTCATGTTTCCTAGAGGATGTGCATGGTAAAACAGATTCCTTTCATGCAAATAAACATATAATATCGAGGGAACTAGACAATGTGGGGAAAGTTGAAACCTTATTGGAGGTGTACCATGAAAGCAACAACATTCATCATGAAGGAAGTTTTGGGAATGAAAGGGTTTTTAGACTACTCATATCTTCCACTCATAACTCCTGCACTTTGTGTTCAACCATTCAGCTTCTAATTGACTTTTAGGAACTACAGGGAATAACGGAATCCTAGCACATCAAATTCATAGTAAATTAGAATGTTGGAACAAGGATGCTGGCTGGAAATGGGAAGCGAGCTTGATTCATATCTTTATCTGCTCCTGGATTTGCTATTGGAACTGGAGCTTCAATTTGATCTGTTGCAACTAGATTAATTGCAATTGTTACCACTACCTCTGTTTGTGAGACTTGGTTAATGGGCCAACTGACAAATTTAACACTATATTAAAGACCACCATCTCCCAATTTGAGAGCTTTATAACATGGAAGGGGGGGCTCATAGTGTTCTCGGGCTCATAGTGTTCTCCAGTGTTGGGTGGGACGTTTTGTTGTCAATTTAGAATGGACCAGAATCAGAAACAAAATTGTTAGTGTTAGGGTCAATGGCTTCCATTCCACATCCTTCATGTTTCCTAGAGGATGTGCATGGTAAAACAGATTCCTTTCATGCAAATAAACATATA
This sequence comes from Picea engelmannii, assembly GCA_009831015.1. Lineage (NCBI taxonomy): Eukaryota > Viridiplantae > Streptophyta > Pinopsida > Pinales > Pinaceae > Picea > Picea engelmannii. The sequence goes on along the minus strand of ML828619.1, from coordinate 22,887 downwards.
ATATTGAGGGAACTAGACAATGTGGGGAAAGTTGAAATCTTATTGGAGGCTAAGTCACCTGACATGATGACATGGGACACGGAGGACACGGAAATATGAGTGTCCGACACGTGAAATTTTGATCTCAACAACAAGACACGGGGGACATGTTTATATATATATATATATATCTAAAAAAATTATATATGAAAAAAATTTGAAAATTACACGTACAAAAATGAAATTTAGACATAAAGATTCAAATTTTAGACATAAAAATGAAATTTAGACATAAAGATGCATCCTAGGGAAACTTAGGAAGGCTTCCCATTGTCACCACAACAGCTCTTCCTCTCACTTTAGGCTAGCTCTCC
>ML828619.1:4444-21857 GCA_009831015.1 Picea engelmannii | reverse complement strand
TTCATAACTTTGCGTGACACGTGTCATGAAATCGGGACACCATCCAAATTCGTGTCCGATACGAATTTAGGTCGTGTCACGTGTGAAGGACACGACCTAAATTCGTGTCGGACACGAATTAGGTCGAATCCGTGTCCCCACGTGGGATTCGAGACACGGGGGGGGGGGTTTCAACGAATTATGTTTCATAGATTGGAGGTGTACCATGAAAGCAACAACATTCGTCATGAAGAAAGTTTTGGGAATGAAAGGGTTTTTACGCTACTCATATCTTCCACTCATAACTCCTGCACTTTGTGCTCAACCATTCAGCTTCTGATTGACTTTTAGGAACAACAGGGAATAACGGAATCCTAGCACATCAAATTCATGGTAAATTAGAATGTTGGAACAAGGATGCTGGCTGGAAATGGGAAGCGAGCTTTATTCGTATCTTTATCTGCTCCTGGATTTGCTATTGGAACTGTAGCTTCAATTTGATCTGTTGCAACTAGATAAATTGCAATTGCTACCACTACCTCTGTTTGTGAGACTTGGTTAAGGGGCCAAGTGACAAATTTAACACTATTAAAGACCACCATCTCCCAATTTGAGAGCTTTATCACATGGAAGGGGGGGCTCATAGTGTTCTCCAGTGTTGGGTGGGACGTTTTGTTGTCAATTTAGAATGGACCAGAATCAGAAACAAAATTGTTAGTGTTAGGGTCAATGGCTTCCATTCCACATCCTTCATGTTTCCTAGAGGATGTGCATGGTAAAACAGATTCCTTTCATGCAAATAAACATATAATATTGAGGGAACTAGACAATGTGGGGAAAGTTGAAACCTTATTGGAGGTGTACCATGAAAGCAACAACATTTGTCATGAAGGAAGTTTTGGGAATGAAAGGGTTTCTACGCTACTCATATCTTCCACTCATAACTCCTGCACTTTGTGTTCAACTATTCAGCTTCTAATTGACTTTTAGGAACAACAGGGAATAACGGAATCCTGGCCACATCAAATTCATAGTAAATTAGAATGCTGGAACAAGGATGCTGGCTAGAAATGGGAAGCGAGCTTGATTCATATCTTATCTGCTCCTGGAGTTGCTATTGGAACTGGAGCTTCAATTTGATCTGTTGCAACTAGATAAATTGCAATTGGTACCACTACCTCTGTTTGTGAGACTTGGTTAAGGGGCCAAGTGACAAATTTAACACTATATTAAAAGCCACCATCTCCCAATTTGAGAGCTTTATCACATGGAAGGGGGGGGCTCGTAGTGTTCTCCAGTGTTGGGTGGGACACTTTGTTGTCAATGATGGCCACATGTGGGAGGATGTTTCATTCTAAATGATGCCCATGATAAAGTGGATTTCGGGTCGATGCTCAACATTGGTTCAACTAGTGAATGGCAAAAAATTATCAAAAGTAATTCTTTTTATCAATACTCCGAGGATGAAGCATTTTGAAGGAAGAGGCAATGTAATGAATTTATAATAATAATAGTAATAGTGCCTACCTAATTAAAATGCAAGTCTTTTCATAAATACTCCTTCAAGTATACTTATACTTGGTGTTAAAAATTTAAGGGCAAACTAGAAACAGAAATATCTTTATTGAATTTTATTTACTACTGTAGTTTTGGATCAGAAATATATTCACAAATTCTGATGTAAACCAATAACAGAAATAATACAATGGATCTGAACAGTACCTTAGCAAAAACAAAGGACAGATCTGAACATCACCTTAGCAAAAAACAAAGAACAGATCTGAACATTTCCTTGGCAAAAACAAATAACAGATTTACCTGATGTGCTTGCTGTTGTCTTCTTTTCTGTATGCTCAGAAAAAGCTATAAGGGTCATGGATCAAACCCTCAGGGGTAGATCTCGTCATGGACCTTTAGACAAACTTGCCAAGAAGAACTTTAGGGTGAAAACAGGAAACTGACCAGCATGCCAAACATCAAGTAAGAGGCTGAAACAAGGACACCACTGTCCAAACTAGAGGCTGAGAAGAAACCACTAACAGCCTCAACAATATCTGTCCAAGAATATAAGACTGATACAGCAATAGTCAGACTTAGGTAGCAGTTTTAGGGCTGCCTCATCAAACCCTAAAGACTGCAGGCTAGGTACCATGCACAGGTCACTGCGGCAGAACACAGATGGCATTGGCAGCAGACTAGAAAAGACACAGCGGCAGCAACAGGTGGCACCAGCGGCAGCATAAAGGGGAAAGACACCAGCAAGAAAGTAGCGGCAGGCTTGGAAAGGTGGAGAGGAGGGGGCCGCAGCCTATACCAGCAAAGGAAACTGTCCAAGGAGGGAGCCACACCACAAAAACAGCAAGAGAGCTGTCCAAGGAGGAGTCCACACCACCCTAAGAGAACTGTCCAAGGAGGCCGCACCCTAATCAGCAAGAGATCTGTCCAAGAAGGTCACACCCTAATCAGGAAAAGATCTGTCCAAGAAGGTCGCACCCTAATCAGCAACAGAATAAGAGATCCAAGGAGGCCGCACCCTAACCAAAACTGAAACAAGAAGGAGCCGCGGCAACAAATTCAGACCAAGAGAAAGTTTTGGAGGGAGGAGAATGTGTGAGGAGAGAGGTCTCTCATTTATAGTTTAGGTGGGTAGGTTAGTGTTTGCAAATTAGCCCTAATTTTAGGGTTAGATTAAAACCCAACAATTAAACAAAATAAATAATTAATATTTTAATCACAAAATATTAATTAGAAAGTCAACAAGTCAAGGCGGCTACCAAAGACCAAAACCACATAAACAATAAGGAGGACGTGGCTCAAACAAGTGGGTTCTTCTTTAATGGCAGAATGTCCACGAATGTCTCATGATATAACTTATAAGCTTTTATCATCCCAACATAAAAGGAAGGTCAATGATGTGATCATGCCCTCCTTAACTGCTCCTAGGTCTCATGGACCATCTCAAGAGAGAAAAAGATCACACATCATCTCGGCTTGGGATTTAACCAAGAAACTGCTTGGTTCCAGACTAGGATACCCCATAACGCATCTGGGGGCCCTAGATCACAACTAGGGTCTTATCCACCAAGGTACACAACCAAGGATCAATCCAAGCACCGAGCAAGGATTCCCTGGACCACATCCAGGGGCCCTAGAACACATCTAGGGACTTATATCATCAAACTGATTGGTCCTTGACCAAGAACCCCAACAATACACTGGGGGTCGTCGCTAGGGTCTTTTTCCACAGCCCTAACAGCTTGGTTCCAGACCGAGAACCCCAAGAGTGTACTAGGGGCCCTAGATCTTAGCTAGGGTCTTTGCCATCCTCCCGGAGATTGGTTCTTGCAATTGCTTAATTTTAACACTCCCTCTCAGCAAGAGAGACATTCTCAGCAACACCAAGCTTGTCTCGAAAGTACACAAACGTTGTCAATGACAGGGGCTTGGTCAAAATATCTACAATTTGTTTCGTCGTCGGAACATATTGAATACTGAGAATGTTCTTCTGAACCATGTCTCGAACATAGTGATATCTCATCTCAATGTGTTTCGATCTATCATGAAACACAGCATTCTCAGATAGATTTATACAACTCTGGTTATCACAGTGAATAACTGTGGGTTCCAACTCAACAATGAACAAATCTTAGAGTAGCTTTTTGAGCCACACTGCTTCTCTACTGGCAGCACTTGCAACAATGTATTCTGCCTCTGCAGTGCTTTGGGCTATGGAGCCCTGTTTCCTATTGGACCAGGAGATCATTGCTGAACCCAAACTGAAACAATATCGGAAAGTACTCTTCCGATCCACTGTACTGCCCATCCAATTTGAATCTGTATAGCCATGAAGCATTACACCGCTACTAAAAGTGTATCTGAGCCCATAGGCTATAGTCCCTCAGACATATCTGAGAATATGCTAAGCAACAACCATATGAATGTGTTTCGGCTCACACATGAACTAGCTGAGGGCATTCACTGCGTAACAAATGTCTGGTCTGGTGTGTACTAGATACATCAAGGACCCAATAATCTGACGATATACAATAGGGTCCTCTGGATATGAACTTGTAGCTTGATCATGTAACTTTTTCAGGTTAGATATCATAGGTGTGGTCATGGACTTACAGTCTAGCATCTCAAATATGCGAAGCACATCAACTGCATACCTTCTTTGTGAGAGAAAGATCTCACCAGGTTTCTGCCACACCTCCAAGCCAAGAAAGTAAAACATAAGACCCAAGTCCTTCATTTCAAACTCTGCTGATAGCTCCCTCTTAGTCTGAGCTATTAGATGTACCTCTCCAGTAAGGAACAAATCATCTACATATAAAACCAAGATAACAGGATGATTCTTCACAATCTTTATATAAAGATTAGGGTCTACTATACTCTTGGAGAATCCAAGACTGGAGAAAATTGTCCAGAGCTTGTTTCAATCCATACAAGGCTTTCTTGAGTTTGCAGACATGAGATTCTTTCCCATGGATCACGAAACCCTCAGGTTGCTCGATATAAAGTTATAAACCTCTTGCTCAACTTCACTATTAAGAAAGGCAGTCCTAACATCCATTTGGTGAAGTTTCCAATTAAAAATTAAAGCAAGAGAGATGATGATTCTAATAGAGGTATACCCGACAACATGAGAAAATATCTCGTCATAATCAATTCCTTCTTTTTGAGAGAAGCCACAAGCCACAAATCTAGCTTTGAATTTTTCAACACTGCCATTTGTTGCATGCTTTGTTTTGTAAATCCATTTAGAGGTTACTATTGATTTGCCTTGAGGTCTTGGGACCACTTCCCATACATCATTCTTCAATATTGACTCGTACTCTTCTATCATGGCATACTTCCACACTTTATGTTTGGCAGCCCCATCAAAAGTGGAAGGCTATGAGTCAATCATAAAATTCAACTAAGCTATCAAACCTGAGTATTTATCTGGCTTCTTGCTTTCTCTGAAAGTACCTTTAGTTGCTGCATGCTTTTCTACTACTTTTAAAACTTCACGGCACCAAGCTGGCTTCCTTTTGACAGGAGGTTTCTCTAGGGGAAACTCAACAGAATCCCTTATGGGATCCACTGAAGGCTCTTTGGCCTTCTCCCTCTGCTCATCTGAAAGTTGTGAATCTGAAGGTTCTGGAGATGGGCTTCTTGCTCCTCTGTATCACATGGAAGTTCTCTGGAACGACAAAAAGCGGCTTCCACATGGAAGGTCACATCTCTACTAACCTCTATGTACTTTTGCCCTGGTACATAGATTTGGTATGCTTTTGAGGTCTCACTCACTGTACCCCACAAAAGTACCTTTCTTTCCAGAGGGCTCTAACTTAGTCCTCTTTTCTTTTGGTACATGAATGTAGACAACACTACCAAAAATTCTCAAATGGTCAACTGAAGGCTTCTTACTGGTGAAAACTTCTGGAGTTTTCTCTTTCAGGGCTTTATGAGGACACCTATTTTGTATATAGACTGTAGTACTCGCAGCTTCGGCCTAAAGAGACAATGGAAGATTTTGATCATACATCATAGCTCTGGCTGCTTCACAAATTGTCCCGTTCTTTCTTTCTGCAACCCCATTCTGCTGGGGGTTATAAGGCACAGTCTGCTCCTCCTTAATGCCAGAAGCCCGATAGAGTTCATCATACTTGTGGGAGTCAAATTCTTTTCTATTGTCTGTTCTAAAAACACGAATATGTCTACTTGTCTGGTTCTCAACAAGATTCTTAAAATCCTGAAATTTATTGAAAGATTCATCTTTAGTTTTCAAAAAATAAATCCAAGTTTTACGAGAACAATCATCAATAAAAATGATATAATAAATACAACCATTCATGGACGGAGCAGTGATAGGTCCACAAAGATTAGAATAAATAAGATCTAAGATACCATTAGTTTTTCTATTACTGTGAGGGTAAGCTTTCTTTGTATTTTTACCAAGAGAACAACCTCTACAAATACTGTCACGCTCAAAAGAAAAAACTGGCATACTTGTTACCGTCTTTTGCAAACTTGGGAGAGCATTATAGTTGAGATGTCCAAACCTTCTATGCCATAGTTCGCAGGGGTTGATCATCTCATGAGCTAATGCTTGAATAACTTGACCAATGACTTTGTAAAGTCCACCTTTTTGAGTTTCGATTGTCATGGCTGAGCTCATACTTTCATTTGAGGGCCACACAAGAGTCTTTCCTTTGGAGAAAGCTACTAAGTACCCTTTACTTTCTAAAACTGCAACTGCGATAAGATTTTTCTTTAATGCAGGAACATAAATAATTTTTTTAATATGAAATACATTACCTGACTAAAGCTGAAAGGATGCTGAACCAATTCCTTTGATGGCATAGGTGCCGTCATCACCCAATTCTACCTTCACATTGAACTTCTTATCTCGATAGTTCACAAGGTTTTGTTTGAAGGCTGTCATGTGCTTGGAGGCCCCGTTGTCAACTAACCAAACTTCTTCTGATTTGGTGACAGTACCAGAGAGAGCTGAAACATGATAACTTTTTCTGCGTTGTTCTTGTTCTTTAGTAACAACTCCAATTCTCTTTCTTTGAGGCTCTTCTTCCTCAGTTGCAACTGAAGCATGGAACCTGCCTTTTCGTTTCTGCTGTGAAGGAGAGTTCCTGCAGTCTTTTGCATAATGACCTAGCCTTTTACAGTTAAAGCATCTTACTTTAGACAATGAGAGTGAGAGTGAGAGTGCTTACCTTGGGGTTTCTTACCTTTGCCTTTGTGCTGAGGAAACCTCTTCCATTTCTTGGCTTTGACTGAAATAGCATGGTCTTTCACTGTTGAGGGTTCATTTATGCTTTTAAGTCTACCTTCTCCTTCCATGCAATCATGCCATAAACTCTCGAAGTTGGGTTGAACTTTTCTTCCATTGATCGATGAGAGAAATGTCTCCCATGATTCAGGAAGACCATCTACCGCTGTTTGTACAAGGTCATCATCATCCATTGCAACTCCAATTGCTGCAAGTTGATCTCTTGTTTGGACAATTTTGGAAAAGAAGGCATAGATAGTTTCATCCTTTCCCATCTTTAATGTACGTAGTTGTTTCTTCAAAGTCCTCTTCTGAGTTAGGGCCTTCTTTTCATATAGATTTTCTAGGGCATCAAAGCATTCTTTAGCTGTCCTTAGATGAGCAATAAGAGGCATCATGTTGTCTTTAACTGAGTAAAAAATGACCCTCTTGGCTTTGGCTTGTCTCTTCTTATAGGCTGCTCTTCTTGCATTTGAAGTAGGTTCTTCCATCACCCTAGTAACACACTCATCCAAGTCACCTTCTTGTAGGATATTAAAAACCCTAGCCTTCCATGCATTGAAGTTTGAAGCCCCTTCAAGCCTATCTTTTGCTTTGATTGAAGATGAAGCCATATTGAAAACAAGATATGATATAAAACGCGCTTACTGCTGATCTGCAAAACAAACCCTTAGTGTGGATCTACGCAGCCTCAAAAGTCTGCCACAATTGAGCTCGTTTCACGCCCTAAGCTATGATGCCATGTTAGAAATTTAAGGGCAAACTAGAAACATGAATATCCTTTTTGAATTTTATTTACTACTGTAGTTTTGGATCAACAATATATTCACAAATTCTGATGTAAACCAATGACATAAATAATACAATGCATCAGAACATTACCTTAGCAAAAACAAAGAACAGATTTGAACATTTCCTTAGCAAAAACAAAGAACAGATCTGAACATTACCTTAGCAAAAAACAAAGAACAAATCTGAACATTTCCTTAGCAAAAACAAAGAACAAATTTACCTGATGTGCTTGCTATTGTCCTCTTTTCTGTATGCTTAGAAAAAGCTATAAGGGTCATGGATCAAACCCTCAGGGGTAGATCTCATCATGGACCTTTAGACAAACTTGCCAAGAAGAACTTTAGGGTGAAAATAGAAAACTGACCAGCATGCCAAACATCAAGTAAGAGGCTGAAGCAAGGACACCACTGGGAAGAAGCCACCAACAACCTCAACAAAATATGTCCAAGAATATAAGACTGCTATAATAATAAGCAGACTTAGGTAGCAGTTTTAGGGATGCCTCATCAAACCCTGAAGACTGTAGCCTAGGTACCATGCAAAGGTGACAACGACAACACACAGATGGCATCAGGAGCAGACTAGAAAAGACACAGTGACAACAACATGTGGCACCAGTGGCAACATAAGGGGGAAAGGCACCAACAAGAAGGTAGTGACATGCTTGGAAAGGTGGAGAGGAGGCGGTCACAGCCTATACCAACAGAGGAAACTATCCAAGGAGGGAGCCATGCCACAAAACCAACAAGAGAGCTGTCCAAGGAGGAGTTCACACCCTAAGAGAACTGTCCAAGGAGGCTGCAACCTAATCAACAAGAGATCTGTCCAAGAAGGCCACACCCTAATCAACAAGGGATCTGTCCAAGAAGGCCGCACCCTAATCAACAAGAGAATAAGAGATCCAAGGAGGCCACACCCTAACCAAAACTGAAACAAGGAGTTGCAACAACAAATTTAGACTAGAGAAAGTTTTGGAGGGAGGAGAATGCGTGAGAGAGTGAGGGGAGAGGTCTCTCATTTATAGTTTAGGTGGGTAGGTTAGGGTTTGCAAATTAGCCCTAATTTTAGGGTTAGATTAAAACCCAACAATTAAACAAATTAAATAATTAATATTTTAATCATAAAATATTAATTAGAAAGTCCACAAGTCAAGGTGGCTAGCAAAGACCAAAACCACATAAACAATAAGGAGGACGTGGCTCAAAGAAGATAAAGGGGGGGTTCTTCTTTAATGAAAAAATGTCCACAAAGGTCTCATGATATAAGGTCTATGATGTGATCATGCCCTTCTTAACTGCTCCTAGGTCTCATGGACCATCTTGGGAGAGAAGATCACACATCATCTCGGCTTGGTACTTAACTAAGAAACTTCCTGGTCCTAGACTAGGATACCCCAGAACGCAACTGGGGGCCCTAGATCACATCTAGGGTCTTATCCACCAAGGTACACAACTAAGGATCAATCCAAGCATCGAGCAAGGATTCCCTGGACCATATCCAGGGGTCCTAGAACACATCTAGGGACTTATATCATGAAACTGCTTGGTCCTTGACCAAGAACCCCAACAATACGTTGGGGGCCCTCACTAGGGTCTTTTGCCATGGCTCTGACTGCTTGGTCCCAGACCAAGAACCCTAAGAGTGTACTGGGGGCCCTAGATCTCAGCTAGGGTCTTTGCCATCCTCCTAGAGAATGGCTCTTGCAACTGCTCAATTTTAGCACTTGGGAATCAAGTTCATTTTTAAATCATCATTCATTATCAAATATTTATTATATATTACCGACATCTTGTTTTATTTGCATATAAACACTGTAATTGCATACTACATTCACCTTTGTTTACACAGTTGTGCATACAATTTTCTTTCCCACATTTGAGTTGCTTCTTATGTCTTTCTTGTTTTCACCAGAAGATTCTTCTTGTTGGATTTCTCTGTCTTGCGCTTCCTGGGATTCAACTGTGGATGCATTTTCAATCATTTTTTTTTGGTGTGACCATCATTGTTGTAATGGTGACATTGGAAGTTAGGGTCCTTGCACATGTGCACTAGCAACATTTTATTTTATTTTGAAATAAAGCTTCCTTTGACTATTAAAAGAACACAATTTACATAGATTTATTTAAAAAAGCTGGTTGTGCATGCAACCACCACTGTCACTAGCATAAGGAACAAATAAAAAAGAGCTACAACCATAGGCTACTTGACAATATAACCTACAACTACAAACATAAACCAAATCTAAGGAAACACCATGTTGAAGGAGCTCATGCTCCATGTTGTTTGCCATTTTTCCTCTACTCTTTTTTGACATTTGTCCAATATTTGCTCTTAAAGTGGGCACCAGAAACATCAATGATCATAAGCTATTTGCTATCCTCTTCAGGGGATGAGTACATGAAGTGTCTTTAGCTTCGAAAGAATCAAAATCACGTGTCTTTTTTCTATCCCAAAGGAGGGACTCATCATTGCAAGAGGTGAAGAATAAGTATTACTCTCTAGGGCTACACGTGAATTTGGAACCATAGGAGGAGCAACAACAAGAGGTTTTGTAGTAGATGAAAACACATCACAAGGGACAATGTCAGGGGTTTGAAGGGCCTCACCATGCTAGACGCATTTGCTGAGTTCTTCCACCAAGCAATTCGATGATTACCACAAGACTGCTTGAGGCCCTTGACCTTACAACAAGAAGTTGCTAAGACCACTTGTTCAAATCATAGCTTGCAACAGAGCACAATAACACAATATATTTAGACATTCATTTATGACTTTTCTAGGCATATATGGGTGTATTTCTTAAAACAAAATCATAAAGTTCTAGGTAAGCTTAAAGAGATTAAATCTATTGCTAAAAATCAATGGAGTCAATCTATTAAGATTATTAGTGATAATGGTGGTGAATATGTGAATCATGGCTTTGAAGAAGTTTCCATGAAAATTGGTATTACTTGTCATTATACAATATATTATAACCCTTGATGGAATTGTGTAGTTGAAACAAAGAATCAAATCCTTATTGAGATGGCCAGGTGCATGCTTCACGTAAAAAGGATGGGCTATAAATTTTGTGTAGAAGCAATGGCTTATGCATTGTATATCTTAAATTAAATTGTTACTAGAGTTGTTACGAATATAAATTCTTGAAGAAGCTTATAACCATTGGAAACCAGCTGTGGCTCATTTTAGAGTTTTTGGATGTGATGCTTTGACTTGCATTCAGATGAAAAAAGAAAAAAACTGGAAGACAAGGGTCATGCATGTATCTTTGTAGGATATAGTTAGGAGTCCAAGGCTTTTTATTTATATGTTCCATTTTTTAATGATGCCATCCCTTCTTCATGATTGCCTACGCCTCAATTTTCTGGTTTTGTGATTGTCTCCTCCTAGGATCCTATTGTTGCCTAGTTCAAATGATTCTTTGGATTGAAATGAAGAGGAACTATGAAGCCTTTTCAAAATGCTCCACAACCACTTTCATCCTCCACTAGTAAACCTTATTGTCCTAAGTGGGATAGGAAAACTCTGGAAGTAATAGGTTGAAATGTGGGTGATGTTTTTAGTGCTAAAACATTGTGGGTAAACTTTGTGTTTTTCAAGGAAATGGCTAGTCATGATCCTCAATCTTCCGAAGAAGCTTGTGACAAGCTCGAATGGGAGGATGCAATGAAACACAAATACCCTTCTTTGATGAAAATTGTACTTGGGACTTGGTAACACTTTGATTTGAAGAAATTGGTGTTAGAATTGGTAGCTTGGAGGTACTTCTGCATTGGCGGCGCCCAACATGCGGAAGTGACTGAGCACACTTTCTCCCTAGTGAATTTATAATGCGTTTTTATAAAGTAACTTTATAAAGTGATTTTATAAAGTTGGGTCTTTTAATTTTTAAATGTAAAAGTGAATTTATGATGTTATGGGTCACTTTCGTGACTTAAGTGACCTCAACGAATGATTAAGTCGTGACCGTTGATCTCATGAGGGCGAGATCTAATCTTGACTGTCAATCTCATTGGAAGACCAAGGGTTAGGGCAGTTACATTTTGAAATTGAATAAACGAAGCTCACGAGGGAGAGAGAGGGTGCACTTTTTGAGGAGAGAGTTGGCGTGCATCCCTAGGAGAGGGATTGACATGCACTCCAAGGAGGCACAGTTAACATTTTTTACTCAGTTTGTACAACTGCTACAGTGAGGCCTTACAACAAGAAAAGGAGGCACAAAAATCGAGGTTGTCACTTTTGTTCCAGTTGGCATGATTCCCAAGAGTTTTAACTTTTTTCTGCTGTAAAAATTGTACAGCTGTGTACTGTACGGAACAACATCATTCTGGCACATTTTCCAAGATAGTTCTGAAGCTTGTGTTGGCTGTACTGGGTCATGGAGGCCGTACAGTAGGGGCATGAATTTCAAGGCTGATTTTATGCACTGTTTTTCTGAGAAAAAGGTGCTGGGAGAGAGATAAGTTGTGTGTTGTATTTGCTAAAGTATTTTAATTGCTGCAACTCTGTAATGCTTTCTTAGAAGCTCAATAAAAATTTCCTTGAACTGTATATTTTCCCTGTAGTTTCTTATTGTGGCATAGCCTAGATTTATGGTGCCAAATGTGCGAATTTACCTACTGTTTATGAGTATTCCGTTGCAGTTTTAAATTTCAGATTGCTTAGTTATTTGTGCTTCAGCTCATAGTCCAGTATATGCATGTTGTCATATTGCTATATCGGTGAATATCTATAGGAGGCTGAAACCTATTATTGACTAAGTGTGAGACTGATATTTATTTTTAACTTGGATCTACAAAACCAAGTTTTCTAAAGATGGCACCATAGAGAAGCACAAAACTTGATTGATTGCAGAAGATTTCACTCAAAAAAGAAGTTGTCAATGGCACCATAGAGAAGCACAAAAATCGATTGATTGCATAAGATTTCACTAAAAAATGAAGTTGTTGCCTATACAAAGACCTTTACTCTAGTTGCCAAAATGGATCCTGTTACAACAAAATCTAGCACCCACAAAAGTGTAAAGTCCCAATCACCAATGTGTTAGTTTTGCGCAACTCAGAAATGTTACCATTGCCACCTCAGTAGCTCTTCCTCTCTTTAGGTTGGCCCTCCTCCAACTCAAGGGGGGTGTACCTAAATACGATTGCTCAGGCTATGGAGTGGAGGATCTAGGTGATGTTTGAAGTGTAAGCCTTAACAAAACAAGTGGTTGTATTATAGGTGGAAAAACGAATGGTGTGAGAACAAGAAGGTATGGATCTAAGAGGGTGAATGCATGAATATGTAAGGCAAACATGGGCTGCTATACACGCCATAAACCAGCCTTAGCTTGCTGAAAATCAATGCAGAAAATTAACCTTGGAGAGCTAGGGGTGCCACTCTAAAACAAAGTTATGAAGGTGATGTTATATTACTTCAAGCAACAACTTAGTTTGTTAGATGCAAGCTTAACATACAACAATGAACATAAGAGGGATTAAATCCTTACATTACTTTATCTAAATGGTACATACTCCATTACAAGGCCTTCATAACAAGTTACAAGGGTTTTTTACAACAATAAACAACATGTGAAGAAAATGCAAACATAAAGCCTCACATAAACTAGAAGCAATACCTCCAATGTTCCATTAAGCTTGCCAAAATGATGTACAATGTAGCCCAAGTGGAGAACTCCTTGAATCCCCAAAATTCCCAACCATCACATCGAGAGAAAGCTCCTCTTGATAGAGGGAATTTCTTCTCTCTTACAATAAAATACATTATTTGCTAACTAACTCCATGACAAATCAAACAAATAATATAATAATGAAGTAGTTAGATCCACCCTCAATCAATGGTTGACCATATCAAATATTTTGTGGACTCCATCTAAAAATAGGAAGTAGTGTGTAAGATATCTTTCCAAAAGGGAGAGGGCACATCACTAAAAGAGGTCTAGTCACCATCTCAAAATGTCAAAAGGTCCACACGATGTGCCCTCCAAGGAGATAGATCAGAAATACACATAAAATAATACTTCACATGGGAGGATGTGCTCCAAGGTCCACCTAGGAAAGCTTACTAAGTGTGCCCTCCAAGTAAAACTTTCCAAATATAGAAATAGGACCAAGTAAATGCATGCAACAACCACATGTTTGGCCGTCCAAGTGCAACATGCCTTTCAAGAAAGCTCCTCCATAACCACCTCCAAATAAAATAATATAAATGCCAAGTCATAAAGGTGAGTCCGCTTTCCAATGTAACTGAAATAATGCCCAAGTGTAGCTAAAATAACCATTCATAATGATGAAAAGTACGTGGGATAGGTGCGCCCTGGAAGAGTGTGCAATGGAGCCACCTCAACCCACCAACAAATATGAAATATCCTCCATATGAAGTGCACCCTAGGAAGTTGTGCCAATATTGGTTGACCTCAGAAATACAGAAATAAAATATCCCTCATTAATGATGCTCAACCAACCTAAGGAGGTGTGCCCTAGTAAAGTGTGCCATCCTCTCCAAAATAGTAAAATAATTCATGCATGCCTTGAAATCTATGCCAAAGAGGGGAGTGCTCCATATAAAAGTCTACACCTCCTCCAAATAGACCCCTCCAAGTGTGAAAATATGCCAAATGAAGTAGGGCACCCAAGTAATTAACCTTCTCCTAGATAAAATTGATTGAATTAACCACTGAATGGTTAAATCAACCTCAACATGTGTGCACAAAGGTTAATGCTCTAATATAAACATAGGCCACCTCTAATAATCCCCGACTGATTAAATCACCATGAACATGTGTGCCAATGAGAGGGTGCGTTCCATCAAAGTGTTGTACCATGTAAATAAAAATTATACCTTGTAGTGAAGCCTCACATGATAACAACAAAGTAAAAAATCTACCTAAGTCTGAACCTAGGGTTCACCACCATCAAAGGTCTAATACATCATATAGATGATCTAACCTTAGGAAAACGATGTCTAATATCACAATGTTATATCACCTAGGACAGCTTGAGTGGGCCTAATGGTTAAGAACATGTGTTTCCTCCTAAGAGGTCACAAGTTCAAATCCAGAGGGGGGTAGGGTATGTATACCTCCGTAGACTTTACCAGTCAAATCGCTGGGCGGAGGGGGGTCCCTTGTCCCACAAACAAGGGGGTCTCATACACCAATTTGGTGTGGCTTGGCCGTGACCTTAAAAATAGATTATTATTATTATTATATCACCTAGGAACATCATGCCAAGGCAGCATACATCACTGCTCCACATCAATATCATAGAAGAAGGGGACTTACGAAAGAGTTAACTCCATCCAATCATCAAGTATGCCCCCATCACATATCCAACATAAGTGGACCATGTAGAACACCCTCTCCTAGTGACATACCGACAATATTACACCATCATACATAGTCATTAGGAAGCTCCAAGAACGTCATGAAACATCTACCTCCTAACACCATCATCTAAACCCCTTGTGGGGCTAGAACTATCATGCGTGAATAAGATGTAGCACCTCCAAGATAAACAAATATACCAAAACCACACAATGATGAGATAGCATGCTCCATAAACATCAAATGTGCAACTAAGGGGTGATCAACAAGGCAAGCACATGTGAGAAGATCACCAAACCAGCAAGCATAATCCTCCAACCAAAGACCTCCATCAAAATAATTCAATACCACGAAGAGAAGGGGCCCCATGAAGATGTATCCCCCAAGTCGATCCAATGCTCCAATGGTATGAGCTGCAAATCTGCATCAATGTGATGAAATTCACAGTGTGAAACCTCATACAATATGAGGTGTAACATATACCATTTGTATTATCCTATTAGTTATTGCTAGCTCTCATATTTGGGAAGTCCACTGGATGGATGTGAGATCTATTGTCTTAAATGATCTCAGTGAGCCCCAGGTTTTACTGATACTCGCATTTTGAAACTTGTTTGTAGGTCGAAGAAGTCTATGTATAGGTTGAAACAAGCTCCTAGGGTGTGGTAAGAAAGAATTGATAAGTTATTTCTTGCTAGTGATATCAACTAATGCCTGTTGGGTCCAAATTTATATGTAAAACATGTAAATGGAAAAATCCTCATACTTATCCTATATGTAGATGATCTAATTCTAACAGGGAATTGTGTCTAACATGATCCATGACATAAAAAAGAAACCCATAAGCTCATTTGAAAAGACTGACTTACGCCTTTTGCTCTATTTTCTTGGGATACAAATTTTGCAACTAGATGATGGCATTATCATCTTACAGTGTAAGTTTTCTTTGGATCTTCTGAAAAGGTTTTGCATGGTAGACTGGAAACCTTTCCCTACCCATTTCCAGAGTGGAGTTAAACTGACTACTCATTGTACCTCTCCAAATGTTGATGCCACTTTGTATTGACAACTAGTAGGCAGTTTACTATATTTAAACCATAGCAGACCGGATATCACTTTTGCTATATTGTTTTGAGATATATGCAGGACCCAAGGGAAAATCCTTGGTTGGCAGCAAAATGAATTCTTAAGGGCACCTATAAGTTTGGTATACTCTTATGTGGGTAAAGCTACCTTGGTTGGATATACTGACTCAGATTGGGCTGGATATCAGGATGAGCAAAAGTCTATTACTGGTTATGCGTACTGACTTGGTTCAGGGCTGTTACTTTGTTGAATAAGAAGCAATCCATGATTTCTCTCTCTTCCACGGAGGCTGAGTATAGAGCTACTGTTACAACTGGCCAGGAAGCAGTATGGATTTGAACTTTTTATTGGATGAGATTGGTCTTCATCTAGAACAACCAACTTCACCTTGATGTGATAACGAAGGTGCCATCCAACTTGCTCATCATCTAGTGTACCATTCCAAAACCAATCATATTGTGGTCCATTAGCATTATATTTGGTGATTGTTGCAAGATAAGATCATTCAACTGGAAAACTGTTGCAGTTAGGACTAGATTGCTGACATCTTCACAAATTTCTTGACAGAGGTCAAATTAGTTACACTTTGTACTCTGCTTGGGATGAAGGGTGTTGACATTAAGGGGGGGACAATAGTAATTTCTTTTGTTACCCCCAAGTCAAGCCTAAGGGGTTATGTTAGTGTTAATTGTGTCGAAAGGTGCTTCTACAGCCCAGTATGGGAGAGATGTTGTCACGTGGATAACATGGAATTCACCATATGTTGCGCTTGAAAACAAACTTAAAATACTTAAAATAAATAAGAGTAATAATACTGTATGTTGATCAAATATAGATACACAGAAATAAAATATATCTCCATATATATGAAAGAGGGATATGAGATTTACATATAAAAGCTGCTATATAAAGAGATAAAAAGAGCGAGGGATATGGATTTACACATATATAGAAATACTACTATATGAAAAGAGATACTATTTCTAAAATAATCAAAATATTATTTCTATATAGAAATACTACTATATGAAAGGAGATACTATTTATACAATAATCAAAATATTATTTCTATATGTCCATATCTCCATAAGTTCTGGGTTCTTGAGTTATCAGTTCTATGGACTGGAACAATCCTAAATCCATTTTAAATGATCAAAAAAATTGCACGTCAAGGGATTTGGTCCCTCTCAGCACTTGATAGATTCCGAGTTAAGATGGATCTGGGCTGTTTAAGCTTAACTTGTGGGTTAATTAATACTAACAAAGGTGTCACTGTAAGGTCACATCTTTAATGATTTACATTATATATATGGCCTGTACCTATTGTAATTTGTATCATTCAACTCCAACATTTGTTTATAATGTGACATCTGCTCACAGAGCACAATTTTGTGTCATTTTTATATGCTGTGTGGAGCTCTAATATTAGATCCTAATGTTTTAAACACTGATTCTAA
>ML828618.1:35821-59342 GCA_009831015.1 Picea engelmannii | reverse complement strand
ATGATTCGCCCAAATTCTATAGGATAAAATTATTTTACCTTAAAAATCGCCAAAATTTTATACAAAATACATAAAATCCATAGAAATTTGAATATTTTTACAAAAATATCGTCGAACATTTATAGTTGGCATATGAAGGATTAGTAATATTCACCAAGGTTTCTATATATTAAAATAAATTTCCATCCTTAAAATCATCCTTGGTAAGGAGGAGGCCATCTCTATGTTCTTTCTCTGTCTCAAATAGGAACTACACACCCCTCCCAGGGGATTTCTCTCAGGTTTGTAAGCTAGAGAATGTCTCACGTAGCTGCAATCATCAACACCCCCAAGCCAATGCTAAGCCTCCATACAAGAATCTGAACTACCCCATGTTGTCTAGTGCCTAATGCCCTCCTCCAATATGCATAATGATACTACTCCTAAGTAAGTCAATTACAATTTTCAACAAGTTAAGTTGACCATAACATATGAAATGAAGAGAGTTATCCATGTAACTATAAAGAAGATTCCAGATTACAAACTAGAACTATGAAATTTGGTCATAAAACAACATTCATATTAGTGAATTAAGTTCAACAATAACCATGAGAAAAGTTGTAAGATTGCTTCCTTAATGAAGTGATTGCATCCAAATATGTGTAATCTGAAGTTGCTTCTAGATTATGATTCAAAGCATATGTAAACCAATCATGAGAAAGAAAGGCCATCCAAAATATTTTAAAGTGAAATTCGAGATTGTAAATTTTACAAGTTTCTGGATTTCGACAAGTTAAATCGAGCGTATCATGAGAGATGAATGTGCCATCATTCAATGTTGATGTCAGAAGGTGAATTTGGATTTATTTATGCCAAGTGATGTATGGAAAGTTGTGATTAAATTAACCAAACCGTGAGTTTGAAGAATAAGTGCTAGAATCTATTATTATTAGGTGTTTCTATAATGTGCTCAAATTATACCAAAGTTAAGCCCATCACATGAATCAATCATCAAAAGTACTGAAGAGTATTGTAAACTAGATATTTAGAGACATCATTTAAGAAGACATTTATGTATCCATGTTCTTAAGAATGTTTTTCCATGAAATGATTATTGATCATATGAATAGATCCAATGAAGGCACTTAGTGGGAACACCATTGGCACATTATCATGTTTCCATTTGTTTATTGATCATATGAATAGATCCAATGAAGGCACTTAGTGGGAACACCATTGACAAATTATCATGTTTCCATTTGTTTATGTGCAAACCATAGAATTATTTAGTGATAAGTGAAGTGTTTAGCACAATGAGAATTCACCGTGATAGCAATTGACTATGTGGTTAAAGCATCGAAGTAATTTTCCACCTTAAACCATTTTACCAATTATGTGAGAGAGAAAGAAAAGAAAATGTGATATAAATCCTAATCCACTTGCTCTAAACTAGTTAGATCCAAAATTAACAAACTGGTGGAAATATATTTCATATCTAATTAGTGAAACCTCTAAATTGAAAATTCAAACTAGCAAAAGAGAGGTTAGGAATGAGCTTAATACCATGGCGTTTTGAGAGTCAAATCATAGATTTAGCTCATAAAAATGCAACAATGCTAGATTTATCCAAGATATATAAAGTGAGAATAGTAAAATTGTTGGGAAATTCCTTTAACAACTTATCCTTTTTCTTCATCTCATGTATTTGTGTAAACATCATCCTACCATCTTTGTTTATTGCCCATATTTTCATAAAAAAAATCATGAAAATATTTCCAAGTCGTAATTCTATTGGTGGGAAAACCATTATACCGTGACTTAGCATTTTCTTCTAATGATAGTGAAAAGAGATTCATTACCACATCTTCATTTTCATTTGGGATACCATGTTCACCAAGGAAATTTTAGAAATTTGTTATGTGCTCCTCAATTGTGATGACATTATTTCCTAAAAACTTGGGAAGCGATTTGTTATATTTATCAAGCATGTTTTGAGGAAATTCTTGAATCCTAGACATGTCAAGAGGCATGTAAACATTTTTAACCCAAGGTTGAGTGGTCATCATTAATACTCTTATGTGACCAATGGAAAGGATTGGATTTCCAATGTTGTTTCTTGAGGAAGCTTGAGAATTCTAGTTTATTCTCCTTCTATAGGGTCTTTCTAGATCAGAAAATCTACGGTAAAGGGTTTGGTTGGAACTCCCTGTAGAGTATCTACCACTTGGGTTTCCTTCCCTTGAAGTCACTAGATGAGTAAATTTATGTGAATCTTTGGATCCTACTCATCAAAAAAATTTGAAGATAAAATTCAAATGACCATGGAATGTACTTGTTCCTCGACAATGATGCCAAATTTGTTTTTAATCAACCAACAATGCACGACACTCATGCCACCCTAATGCATAATCTCAAGAAAAATAAAACCATCGCCATGAATATCATCCACATATGTGATGAAAATCACATTTGTTATCCCTGAGGACTAACATTTGGCTCCAACTTGGGGACATGTACTCTTAGGAGAAGAGGTGCATTATAACCCATTAATCTAGGGATTATCAGTTGTAGATAAATTTATTCAATAGCAACAATCATCATTCCATACAATTATGATTCTCTCATAATTTGTGGTTGTAGCTTTCCATAGCCCGATTATAATAGCTCTATGTCCATTCTAGCTCATGGAGTAATTCCCCCAAATTTCACCAACATAATGGTAATTCTAGCTCTCCCGAATTTCCCAACCAAATGGTAATTCAAACTCTCCCAATAATTGATAATTCAAATCCCCCCACCAAATGGTAATTCGAATAAACTAGTGACTTGAGCCAAAATGGTAGCTCGAATAGAATGGTCACTCCAACCCACTTGGTAATTCGAACTCCCCAATAATTTGAACTCTTGAGTAATTCAATCTTCCCCTAAAAAGCATTTGAACTCCCCCCCCACTTGCATGGTTGAAAAAATCATAGTGTAAATTTGCATGTGAGTGAGAAATCACGTGTCTTCATGGAAACTACAAGTTTATCCTCTCTTATAGCTAATTCCAAGGATTAAAGAATACCAATTAATCAAGGTTAAAGACTTAGGCTTATCAATAAAATAATATTATCTTTCTTTAGCCCCCTTGAGTCCCTTAAGTCACCTTTCTTTCCCTTCTTATAGAGTCATAGCCCCCCATTATTTTGTCCTTATCCTTATGTAGCTTGTGATGTATTTTATTATTATCATTCAATGTACAATTTTACATATTACAACATTCATCTTTTATCCATTAATCATATACATAAACAAAGCCAATCTAGGAATCAAAATTGGTGTACCACACTCTCAATTGAGGTTCTAGCCTTGATTGAGAGTTCGAAACCAAAATCAAATAATTATGTCAAAAATGCCTCAATCGAGGTATTTTAAAACCTCAATCAAGGTTTAGACCTTGATCGAGGTGATAATCTAGAATTCATGGTCTCCAAGGATCTACCTATCGAGTGCTTAATAAGTTTCCTTTTGAAAATTGGAATTTTGGAACCTTTTCCCTATAGGCGCATATCATCTTCCTTGGTATATTTTTTAGTGTTTTAAGAGTACATATTTGACATGAATTCTCTTCAATTATTATAATTTTTTCTTGATGTTTGAACCTTTCCTTGACTAGTCCTCATACAATAGTATAACCTAGAAGATCTTGTGTAACCTTTACAAGCCAAAATTCTAAAATTTTGAGGTGAAACACAAGATGCATGCAGATTTCCTTAAGAAAAGTAGTGAGAATATTTATTCTTCCCTCATATAACCTATATATAGGCCTATTATTTTCCTTCAGGAGACTAGTGAGTAGGTCTTGTAGTGGCCTGTTTTGGCTCCTTGATGAAATCTTGGGTTTTGAGGGTGGAATTGACGGCCTATAAGGGTAATAATTGTAAGAATTGATGAATAAATTTGTAAAAATATTTTTATGATGTCTAATGATTTCATTGAATGTGATTAAACCTTATTTCTTACTTGCATTGGTCTCTCGAAAAAATGTGATAGTCATTTCCACCATGATCCTAATAGTGTGTGGTTGTTGTGCATAGAATGTTTGGTAACCAATGCAAATGACCCTAAATGATGATGTAAGGTGTTTACATTGGTCATGTGATAATATACATCATGATTTTGGTTCAAGACTAATTGTTCTTACCCTATGAAGGTCTTATGACATGTTATGTAACTATGCATATTTGAATGTTGAGTTTAAAAGCCTATTGAGTAAGGAAATATTCTTTTGGGTTCATAAGAACCTTGATGGTGATTGATTATTGTTTCTAATCAATTCATATGCTACTAAATGCGTGATATTGAAGACATTAAACTTACTCCTTAGGATTTTCCTCCTTGGAAGGGAATAAACCCTCTATTCAAGAGATTCTATGAGATTGTTTATATGAGTCTATTTGATGAACTTTAGAGATAGATTTAGTATGTGAAATAAATGGTTATACTTATGGTGAATTGGAATGCCATCAGTGCATAATTATTATCATCTTGTAAAGTGTATTATGTTAGTGCTAGTTTCTAATTTATTGGTGATCTCAAAAGCTTGACTTACGTTGACTAGTGAGTTCTAATGTCAAACTTTGTAATTATATTTAAGAAGAAGGGTTTCCTTTTGAAATGGTTCTACATTATGGAATGTGTTTTTACATGTCGCTGCCATCAATGAATTATTAGACTAACAAACCATACTTTTGATGTTGGTATAGAAGGTATGTTATAAATTCCATATGGAACTCCTTTATGATGGCCTAGAGCCCCACATATAGACCATGAGAACCAAAGAAAAATGTTACTATATGGGGATATGTGCATGGACTATGAAACATAGAGCCAAATGTTATGGACTAAGAAAGTGTAATTTGAACCTTGACCATGGTGTGGTCTATGTTCATGTTTTGTAGCAACGAGAGGTATTCCCTCTTGGACAACTTTTCTTAGAGAGGAAGATTCCAAGAAGTCAAGGGAAGACCATTGAACAGTGGAATTAGAAGCCCCAGGAAGAAATAGAAGACCATAGAAGAGAAGTCGACCCCATAGGAAAACAATAAAGTAATATTGAAGACCCCAAAAGAGAAGTCGGCCCCACTAGATAAATAATAAAGGAAAATTAGAATTTCCAGGAAGAGAATTTGGCCCCAGTAAAGTGACTGAACTAGTATAAATAAAGGTGACAACTTTGCTCGTTTACACACACTAAAATCATCATATCAGCAAGGAAAAGGAGGTGCAAGTCCGAGGCAACCCTAGGAGACACTGTAATTGGGGTTCTTGGTGGTTCTTGATGGTTTCTCTTGTGCGCTACCTCTAGAAGAGTTGCACTAGGGTTGTGAGGTGACTCGGTTGTCTACCCTCGCTAGGGTTTGACAAGAAGAAGAGATAAGTAATTGTTATCATGGTTTCTTCATTGTTTATTTTTCTCTTGTGAATAGAGCTTCTTCATGGTTGTACTGTATTATCAAAACTATTCTCTCTAAGAAAATCTGGCTATTTTTTTCCCCGATTTTGGGGTTTTCCCAAGACAAATCTTTGTATCTTCTTGTGCGTGTCTATATTCTTCTAGATCCTGCATATATTTTCAGTATATGATTTTTGAATGTGAAAAGAAGATCAAAATACTCTGGTAAATCTATTGCTACTGAAAATGTAATAAAATCTAACAGTTTATGATAACCTTCCATCATGTTAAATAGTCACTTTGTACGACATGTGTCATGACATGAGACCCCAAACATAACCCATAATCCCTAGGAACGATTGTTATGGCCCAACAACATAAAATTTCGCATGGAACTGGGGCTTGGAGAACAAGACACATGCCTAACATGAAAAACTTGAAAGCGACCACCATATCTCACTCATCAAGAAAATATTCCCTATCCAGGGCCTATGTGGTGGTTCAGAACCCCATATGTGGCCATGGTCTCTAGGGTAAAATGTTGTAGCCTATGAATTTGGATTTTATCCCTATACCATGTAGTGGACCATGAAAACAATCCATGTTGTGTCAATCCTTGAAATGGTGACCTACTTGGGTACCATTATATCAATATGTGTTAAGAGGTTATCAAACCCCATCAGAGGTTGGTATGTCTCAAAGGCTCAATTTTGAGCTTGCAGTTGACTAAATATAAAGATTTCAACTTAAACCTAAATCATATATTTATAAGGAACATGTAAGACTTGAAATATGATTTTAATGGTAAGTGATTTTTTTTTCATATTGAACTAAATTTTAGTGTTTTATGTTCATTATTGCAATTTTACAATACTTTTGAGACTTAAAATAGTCATATATTTTTCTTACAGACTCCACTTGATGTGAAATTTTTTTAAGTGGATATTTTTCAAAAAAATATCCGTATATTATTTTATATTCAATGATCATGTGATAATGACTTATAAGGATGATTTTCAAGACATTACCGCCATAAAATTCAATTTCTAGGAATTTTAGATATAGTTTTTAATAAGGACTCTAAAAATTCAATTTTCAAGACTTTTCGAGATAGGTTTTTAAAACCACCCCTAAACTTTAATCCTCGAGAAATTTATAGGTGGTTTTGAAACAACCATTTAGAAAAATCACCCTTAAAATGTCTATTCTCGAGGCTTTGGGGCAAACTTTTGAAAGCCACCACCAAAGACACATTTGTGAGAAATTTTGCAAAAAATCGCTCTTATAAATTTTTTAGCAATGATTTTGGGAAGACTCTCCTGGCCTAAATTGTCGCTAAAAGGATAAATTGTTGGAATGAATTATTTTTAAGTTGCATAACCTTACTTTGATTAACGTTTTTAAATAGAGTCTTGAACTTATTCCATACTTCATCCCATAAGTCAGTCCCATTGGTATGGAACTTATTCTCCCTTGAGATGTAGATCATCATTACACCTACAACTCATCCTTCTTATGATTGACCATGAGATTTTCATGTTCATCCTTAGGAAAAGCGATGATATTTTTTTAAAATCACCATGATGATTTTATTTTCAATAAGGTCTTTATGCCCAGTTCCCACATGCCATAGTTGTTCCCATTGAGAACTACAAGCTCCCTCTTCAAACCCCTATTACTCATACAACATATTGATAAAAAAATATGCAACTACAAATAAATTGACCCTTTCTTGATATCTTACTTCATAGGAGCACTAATACCATCCACAATATTCTTATGATGCAACAACCTCCAAAATATCTTGAAGCATTAGAATCAAGCTAAGATCTTCTAAACCTAGGCATTGATACAATGTTAGAAAACATAGTCCAAACATTGAGCAATGGTGTTTAGAAACATTGTTATGAAATTACACAACACGAGAACATCTTTCACATAATTTCTCATCACATAAATTGAAACATAAAGCATCTATTTATACACTTGAATTCATAACAAACTCCTTAAAATTGTAGGGTATATTTTATATTCTTTGCATGACTAGATCCCTTATTTGAGGGGGTTACAGAGGGGCAGGAGCCCCCCTAAGCGGGGGTTCGGGGAAACTCCCTTGAAAAAAAAAATTGGCATTTTTTGCATCCATTTTTGAGCGGTTTTTCGACACATGGTTTTCGTTGATGGTTTTCTAATTCTGCTTAAGGAATTAGGGTTCTTGACTAATCCATGTCAATGGATTAGGGGTTTGGATGTCGCATGATACTATATGTATATTGTATTGTAAACAATGAAGATATTGAATAAATAATATTAGAGGTGAAGCTCTAAACAGGGCGTTGTTTTTCCCGGTTTGGGTTTCTAGGGTAAAAATATATGTGTAATGCGTGTGTGTGTGCCATTGTATAGTTTCTGTTTTTATCAAGAATCTGTTTGCAATAATTAATTGTACAAGGTTAAAATCTACATTTGGTATTAAAGAAATTATTGGCTTCAGGGGTTTTTTCTTAGGTCTGTGATAAGTCTTGTTACAATGGGAGATTTGTGGTATTGATTCTTCAGGTGAAAACAAATGGTGAGCAGTTCGAAAATGGAGAATGAGAAATTTAATGGGAAAAGTTTTTATTTGTGGAAGCTCAAGATGGAAGATCTGTTTGTAGACAAAGATCAGTGGATCATAATGGATTTAGGTATTGCACCTACAAGAACGCCAACAGAAGATTGGAAAAAAGTTGGATCGAAAGGCGAAGAGCACAATCTGGTTGTGTCTCTCAGATTCAATATTATTGAATGTGTTAGGGGAAGCTACAACTAAGGTATTATGGGATAATTTGGGGACTTTGTATTAGTTTAAGTCCCTGGTAAAAAAAAAAATCTTGTGAAAGAAGTTGTATAACCTAAGGATGAAAGACGGAGACTTGGTGACAGAGCATTTGAATGCCTTCAATAGAGTGGTAATTTAGTTATTACATATTGACATTAATATTTACGATGAAGAAAAAATGTATCAGTTTATTGTGCTCTTTACTAGACTTGTGGGATAGTCTGGTTGTAGCCATAGGTAGTAATACAACTACTTTAAGTTTCAATGATGTGGTCTCATCCTTATTGTCCGAGGAGATGAAGCAGAATAACATGGAAAGATAGAGCACAAAAGAATTATTTGCAAGAGGATTCTCCCAGGAAAGAAATAGATCTAAGTCCTCAAGTGGGAGATCTAAATCTAAGGGTAGATCTATATCTCCCAGAAAGTTTGTAAAGGTCTGCTAGAGATGTGGAAAAGAAGGGCACTACAAGAAGCAATGTAGATCCAAAAGTGTTGAGAGAGGGAAGAGATCTAAAGATGCTCCTTCTATAGAAGAAAAAAATCCAAGGAAGGAGGGGATGTGTACTTTTCTTCTTCAAGCACACATGCAGATCATGAGGCATGGCTTGTTGACTCAAGCACATCCTTTTTTATGACTCCCCACAGGGAGTGGTTCTATGAATATGAAAGGTATGATGGAGGTGATGTTTTCCTAGGTGATGACTTGACAACCAAAATCATAGGACACGGAAAATTTAAGTTGAATCTCATGGATGGAAGGATTAGAACACTCTCGGGTGTTGTGCACATCCCAAGTTTGGATAGAAATTTGATTTATGTAAGCAAAATCGATGATGTAGGGGTAAAAATAGTGTTTAAGAAGAAACTGAATGCAAAAGGAAAAGTGGAGAACTAAAATGCTTGGTTAGTAGCAAAAGGTTATTCTCAGGTAGAGGAAATTGACTTTGGTGACATTTTTTCTCTTGTTGCCAAGTTAACTTCTATTAGATTTCTTTTATCTGTTGTTGTTACATTTGATTTTGAAGTAGAATAGATGGATGTGAAGACAACATTCCTACATGGGGATCTAGAAGAAGAAATCTACAAAAATGAGTTTGATTTGGTCAAGTCTCATCACCCAAGTCAATCCCAAAACGGTTAGACAAATTGCATTTTCTATCACTTTCTACACCCATTGAGTTGGTCAACAATGGGTGTAATACCCCCATATGATCATTGGGAATCATGTGTAAGAACGTGGTAAGTTAGTAAGTGATATCGACAAGTGAATTATGATTTTATTAAATGAGAATTAATATTTAATATTGATAACATAATAAATAGGTGCACTTGGGGGTGATAACTTCCTAGGAGCACCATGGTGGTAATGAACCAATGAGTGGGGAAGTAGGGGAGGGTAAAGAATAAATAAATATTTTATTTTGGATACCAAGAGTCTATTTCTGAAAGTTTTCTACTCTCTTTTCTTATGTGACCCATGTGTTGTTTTCCCAAGCTTATGAGTGGGAAAGTATTCCTCATGCAAGAATATTGTTCATGCAAAGATTTTGGGAAGGGATTTGCTCCATCTTTGGGGGGAATCATTAATTAATTATATAATTGGATGGGAAGGTTTTGGAGAAATGCATTCCACAATGGGATATACTACCATAGTTGTTGTTATGAATGGATGTAAAATCCATAATTGAGTTGATGGGTAATTATTGACGGCTAATTTTTCCCTGATTCCCAAGAGCATAGTTTCCCTAGGTAGCCTAGGATAACCTAAAGAATATTTAGCAAAGAAGGGAATCACATTCCTTGTGCTATGCAGAGTTGAGGGGGGACGAGAGGTTGGAGAGTGAGATTGTTGTAGTAAGATTGGGCCAAAACATTATTCCTTAATGGTTGAGTTATTTAGGAATTGGGATGAGTGAGATAAACTAGAGCCATAGCCAGTGAGTCTACCCCAATCGTTTAATTACCCAACATAGGGGTGACACCTAAATGAGCTAGTACGCTGGGAGGGAAAACTCACCCCTAGATTTATTTCCCCAAGTGCATCCATTAAAATAGATAAGTACTTTAGTTTTTATTAGTTATATGCTACAAATTTATTCCTTTTGTTATACTCTATTATTATTGTTAAATATTAATGCTTGTGGAAGTGTTGTATTCGATGAATATGTGTTTAATTGGGTAAGTTACAAGTCTAGAAATTAGCATTGGTTCGGGTATGCATTATGGGTTATCTAGTAAACAATTTAATGCATATTTTAAGGATGTTATAGCCATCATTTGTAAAGTAGAGGGTGTAATTTTTTCTATGTTCTGTATACCTCAATTTTCCCCTTCTCTTCTAAGAATTTCTTAATAAGGGTATTCTCATGTGGGATAATCGGGGTGAAATCATCCATTGTTTTTTCCCTCTTCTTTATTAGATCCTTGGGCCATTTTCCTACATGTATAGGGGTGAACAAATAAGTTCTCAATGTTTCTCCCTTTTGAAATCTTTAATATTTTTTGACATTTTCTGAAATGGGGAAGGCTTGTTGAAATAAGATATTCACCATATATATTACTAGCACAACCGACTCGCGGCTGGAGAACACCGAAAGGTTCCATTCAGAACAAGAGCCATGACTGAGCTGACTCCAACACAGAGCACACATAAAACGTTCGTGCAGGTCGTGGCATCAAACTGCCTTTTAGATATAAAAAATGAATGAGTGCCACCAAAATGAAACATGTGCAGAGTGTTTTTTAATGATATAAACGTGGTCTGCATATATTTTAATCCTCCTTAATCATTTGAAGGTGGCAATTATGTATTTTTACAGTAAATTTATAATGTGATTAGGTAAATGTAAAAAAGTAAACATGTTAACAGATGCCTTCATAAATGCAAGGAAGTTATGAACAATAAATTTGACGCATTGATTTTGGAGGACGACTAAGAATATGCCAACATCTTCAATGCTTAGCCATCAGATTAGAATTTAAGATGAAAAGATCATTAATTGTGCCCATTGTCAATAGGTGTACGCCTTTCGACGTAATTACGAGTTCGTTCATCGAGTCTCTCTTATTTATTTGAAACACGTGTATATAGCTTATATATCACTCTCCATAATCGTTGTAGCTCCATGGCATGCCTAAATCAATTGTGACCAATTGTGACCCCACATCCACAAGCAATATGTCACAGGAGTTATTTCACTTTCAAGGTACCCAATTAAATCTCAACACAATTTATCACTCCAAAATAGATGGCTAAATAGAAGTAAACAATAAGTATTTGGAAACTTATTTAAGTTTTGAAAAATCCTTTCCATTTTTGTAAGTTTAGATATTTTTCATTAAGTACTCTATCTTTGACTTAATTAATTAAGTTTTTTTTTTCTTTTATTTATCCAAAATTATTACCATTTTTAATTCAAAATTAATGTTATTTTTCTATAAAATTCACCTTTTAATCTTGTAATAAAAATATTGGGGTGTCAAGTGCAGGGGGAGTCTTCTTGATCCTAGAGGAAATACTATATCCTATTACGTATGGGGATTAGGGATGGTTTCAAACAATGTTGTTGAAGCCTATGCCTTATATGAAAGAGTGTGCATAGCAAAAGAGCGAAATGTCTCCAAAATTGTGGTCTTCGGAGACTCCATGATGGTAGTTCGAGTGATAAATAAGAGCTAATTTGAAAGCAATGTTTTTAATGGCATAATTTCCTGCATTTTTTCCCTTGTCAAAAGCTTTGTTGAATTCAAAATCTATCATATTAAGAGAGAACTAAAACCCCTTGTTGATCGTTGGGCAAAGATTGGCACAAGCTTGGAGTGTGGAATTAAAAATTTAAATGGGGTAAGGGGGCTTTGCATATACCATAGTCGAGCCCCCCTCTTTCTTCGTGCGAACAAGTGGTAATGGTGTGTCCCGTCAACTTTTGTGTGTATCTCCCCAAACACTTGAGGATTTATGTCAATTGTGTGGGCATTCAATTAGATTTGTGTCTCTCTAGTATTTTATGTGGTCTCATAGCTCTGGTTATGGATCATTATTTGTCGATGTATGGTAGTGTTTCTACCTTTGGTCGGGCGTTGGCTTCCAGGTATCAGTTTCGATTCTTAGTAGGTGGATGTTCGTGGGGGTCAAATTTGTTTTGCTCGTTGGATCCCAAGGTTTTGTTTCAGTCTATAGAGGAAGGTGTATATTCACTGACAATTCTATTTGTTGCTCTTTGCATGTTTCTCCTTGTTTACCAGACGTTGTTTTCAGGTTCTAGTAATGCTCATTTTCTCTTCCGAGGGGTTTATTTTTGTTGTACAATTTTTTATTCTTTTGTTATTAGTGGAACTATAATTGGAATCCCCAGGGGACGAAGGATTTCTAGCTTCTTATTACATTGGATAGAGATGGACCCTTCTTGGAATTATTTTGAGAAAAATCTCTGGTGATATGAGGAGATTTCTCAAGCAAATTGTTCTATGTTTCAACAACTTTCAACCAAATTGGAGGATTTTGAAGTTGTTATGGTATCCTTGACACGACAGATGGATGAAACAGAGTTAGAAATATAGCATTTAAATACACTTGCATACCCTCAACATTTGGCCTCTGCATCAATCAACCATGGCACAGTTTCTCCTCATGAAGGTGTTACAATCAATGGCAATGAAGAACAAGGTGCAACCCCTATGAACATTGAGGAAAGACCTCTACAACAGACGAAGGATTTAGAATTTAAAGACTCTGTCTCTTCTTACCATTAAATGTTTTTTAAAGTTATGGGTTTTTTAGGCCAATCTATTAAAGATATAATTAACATAATGATCAGGGAACCAATCTAGAGAGAGCTCCAAATTGTGTTGTCTTAGTTTTAGAACTATGCACAAGATGTGAGCCATTTTTTGAAGATTGTGTACGATCATTGTTTGCTTCGACACAACTTCTTTTAATGCAAACACTGTTCAATTTTGTTTTAAAAAAGTATTGTAATAAAAAAATTATAACAATATTGTTCTGTGTGTTTTCCAAATTGGTCTTTACTTGTAAAAAAAAGGCTTTGGAAACCCTTGACAAAGATTATAATTCTTCGATAATTATTTTGTGGTTTAATTCAAAATTATTAGAATCACACGAATTGTAATCTAACAAATTTTTTAATGTATACCTTCCTTAATATTTTTTTGTAAGCAAGTTCTGTAACCAAGAGATACCAAGAGACATAGTTCTGTAACCAAGAGATACCAAGTATGTGTGCCTGCCCCTGTGGGAAACCAAGCTAAAATTTAAAAATAACCAGTCTAAGAAACTTGTACCTAAGTAACCCAAAGTCTGTAATGACACTTATGAAATTCCTAATGACTTGGACATACAAAAACTAGAACAAGACAGTAGAAAAAAAATTGTAATTCATATTAACCAGTGGCATGAGGAACCTGAGAGGTCGACGGGACAACAACATCTGGATGACTAATAAGAAAAGAAGACTCTGCCCAAGGACGAGCCGTGACAGGGAGCTAGAAAGAGCCACCATGTCTTTTGGCAACCCATGTAACCATTGAGATGAGATGAGCATTATATGCCTCCGAAATCTCCATGCGATGCTTTAGCTAGCAAAAATAATCTTAGTCTTTAGGCAGCATCCCCAGAGCCATCATTGTTTTGGTATGCCAATATAGCTCCAGGGTCATGTAAAACTTTGAATTTCGAATTATGGTGCAACCCAAGTCTGATATTATTCCTCCCACCTGATGTTCAACCTCCTCATCATCCTTTTGAATTCTCTAACCAGTTTGACGTCGGCTTCCAGTGCAGGCATGGTCGCCTGGTCCTCCTAAGGGACAAAGTCTTGATAAAACTCAGCTACGGCTCTAATCGCCTTAGCAGCGTGTGAAGAGTTGGCAAGAGAGAGACGGGGTTTCCTCCCATAAGGGGCCATGACATAATACGTCTGAGGAAAAGAAGCAAGATTCGCAAAAACAGAACAGTCGTAAACAAGAACACACCACAGCAAGAAACATCCAAAACACTTTGGAACCCATGGCCTTTCCCAAGAGGCAATTTAACTTCGCCTGGTTCATCATGCCCACAATAGCAAGGCATACATTCCTTCATTGCAACGCTTGGTCATGAACAAAAGCATTATGCAAAGTCGTGTGCGAGGAGCTCGAATCGTGGGAGCCATCAAGCTCACATTCAACTACTAGACGTTCGCCATCAAGCTCACATTCAACCACCAAGCGTTCCTCATTACCACGCCGGTCCTCCACACGAGACTTAAGTACAAGGCCTTGAACACGTGAAGCCTCCACTTCATAACTTGACGCCCAGTCACCTCCGCATAACCCCATCCGGGGAATACCTTCCTTAGTAATTAAGAATTAAAACATATTATTTTCGTATACCTCTTACCTTTATGCTTTGAATGATGATGTAATAGACTGAACTACACATGTAATATATTGCGTGTGACTAATGAAAATATTTCATTTAAACTGTGTGTATCAGATTTTTTAATTTCTTTCTAATTTGAACGATAATTTATTTTGTTTGTTTAAATAAATAAAATATTAACAATATATTTAAAATTACCATAATGCTATGAAACAGTGTGAAATCAGTAGCAAAATTATTTGAAAGACAGATCGTCAATGGAGCTAAATACATAACGTGTTTCTCATATTAAATTATGGAAATGTTTTTCTAAAATATCTAACAGTCTCGTGTTATTTCGAGAATTTATAACATACCAATACACACACTACTAAAATTGATTAATTAAAACATATATATATATAGATTTTTTGATCGGGTCTCCTTCGTGCACGTTCGTCGAGAATTTATAACAAACAAATACACATTCTACTAAAATTGATTAATCAATTTTAAAAAAAAAGGTATAGATAATTTTATCGATCTCCTTCGTACGCCTTCCTACAGTATTTTCGAATAAACTTATTGACTGTAATCAAAACTGCCCAATTTTGGCTTTATTTATTATAATATCTCCATCTGTTGGACGGAGTAAAGCATAACAGGAACAAAAGCAAGATCGGCCAGGCGGCCTCAAATGGGGTTTCTTTGCGGCAATTGCTAAGTTTATCCCGAATCTTGAATCTATGAAGAAACCCCTTAATTTTTAGAATGACTCAGGAATCTAAAGAATGAAAATGAATTATGGCCGAATTTGGGCATCGAGGGTAACTAATTCCCCTGATGCCATTATTTAAATCTCTAAAATAGCAGGCATTAAATTAGCCTGCATTCAAGAATTACCAGAGCAACCCAGATCCAAGAATTACGAGGTGAATAATTTCCTTTTATTCCTTGCATTGAGCTCCTTACGGATCGGATGATCACAAGTCATTTGCTCCTCTGATGATGCAGCACGTGACTTCTGGTTCTTCATCTTGTACCTTGCATTCGACAACCAGTTATCCACCTACACATAGAACTCCAAATTAACTGATGAACAGTAAATCGACGCAGTAGTAACAAATCATTTTTAAAATTTAGCACCAAACCAGATGGATTCATAGTAACATATAAGAATTTATTACAATTTATTATTAAAACATTAAAGAAACCACATCGATTCATACAAATCTGTAGAACTCAACTGCAGTAAATGAAGAAATTAAATCAATTAGACACTGAATTGAGGGTTTATGGCACCTGATGTAGCGTTAGACCGGAGAGTTCTTTAAGCTCAACCTTCTCATCTTTGGTTGCGAAAGGGTTGCTGATGTTTCGGTCCATCCATTCTGTGAGCACATTCACGGCCTGCCGA
This sequence comes from Picea engelmannii, assembly GCA_009831015.1. NCBI lineage: Eukaryota > Viridiplantae > Streptophyta > Pinopsida > Pinales > Pinaceae > Picea > Picea engelmannii. The sequence continues at coordinate 43,327 of ML828618.1, read as the reverse complement.
GGGAGAGGACCTCTGCGAACTTTGCTACTCTTTCTTGCTGCTGCAGTCTTTTTCATCCTCTTCTGCTTTGGCTTTGAAAGCCTTCCTTCTTTCTGGACGATTTGGACAAATTCTAAGTCTGATTCATATTCCGAGTTACTGTCCGACAGTACTTCATTGCACTTTAAACTGTCGCATGAGCTTTCCTTGAACATCATTATTTCGTTCACCGATTTGAACTGGAGATCACCGAAGAAATTTGCACTGAAAGAACCCCTTGCAATCGCGGGATTTAACCGGGTTCTCTTCTTACTTCTTGTCGAAGTTAAAGATTTATGCATTTTCCCACCGGATACACAATCTGAGTCTATATTTTCAGGAATTTGCTCAGAGATCAAAGGAGTAACTACGTTGCCTGCATCTAATTCTGTCAAATGATGAACAATCTTGCAGTCTGGCTCTCTGAGCACCACAGGAAATTCTATAACCTGATCTTCTAAATAATCTAGATCCGGAGAGTTAAAGGAACTAAAAGAGTCTGTTATTCCTTCATTGAAGGAATTCAGTTCAAAATCCCCAACGTCTTCACAAGCATTCCTCAGATCTTCTTCGACCTTTACTCTTTGTATAAAATCAGTGTGTAGATTTGGGATATCGGCAGCAACATCTTGGACGTTGCTAATTCCGTCCTGAAATTCCCGTTCCGCCAATTCTAGCCAAAAATAATACGCGGAGAAGTTCCTCTGCAGTGCAGCATAATAATCAGGTGACTTCGCCATGCATTGGAATCCTTTATTTTCCCGGAGGTCTGAGAGCTCGTCAAAGACTGGATCGCAGTTCTTTTCTGTGCACGATCCAGCGAAGGGATTTCTGTGAACGATAGGCGATTTCTGGCAGCGGAAGGTGACGGTGCCAGAGCTGGATCTGAGCTTTATTCTACGAACTTGACTGGAGCTTCTCGACGTCATCGACTGCAAGGCGGCTACATTTCTGGTGAGAGGCAACATATTGACTGAAGTCGTGTGCACAGTGCACACTGCTGCTGCCGACGTCCAATTATTAACAGTAAAACTGGGCGGAGAGCGGAATCGTGCTCAAAACCTGTGAAAGAATGTCCAAAATGTAATTATAGAGAATCAAGAAAACATCAACTGTGAAAGAATGTCCAAAATGTAATTAGAGAGAATCAAGAAAACATCAAGAATCTTGATGTTTCAAACATGCTAAAACCTATAACTATTTCCTATCGGGATCAAACCGTGTGCAAATTTCCTAAAACCAGTACCCCTGAAAATTCAGAGTAGAATTTCCCTGCAGATGCTTACCACATTCTGTGGAGGAAGCAAAATAATTTCAATACACACAGGTATCATTGAAACAAAAACAAGATTACTTACCGCCCATGGAGAATCGATCGCATCTTAAAGAATGAAAACATGGCGGTCTGTTTCTTTCATTCCATACTCCCTAAACTCCAGTACTCCACCTTCTGTTATGATGTGTCAGGTGGATGCATCAAGTACGAAGAGTAAGATTCAGCTTGGAGAAAATTGGGAGGGGTATTAGAGATAAACATGTCCACGTAGGGTTCCACACGCACGTGACGATAAGGGTAGGGTTTGCGGGCTTTCATTTCGTGGTGCCTTTTTGAACGGTTTGTTGTTAATACCAAACTATGAAAGTGATGGTAAATGAAATTTTCAGGCCAACGTGGAATTGGTTTATATGTTGTTGAAAATGCACACACCACTTTAGTTACCACTCACTTTAATTTTATCAAAATCATTGAATATTATTTTTTATTAGATTTTTTTAAACATATTGAGATTTTCTTTTTTAGTTATGGGTTTCTGCGAGATCTTTAATGAATCAGTCTTCTAGGTGTATCAAGTGGTTTTTCTGTATAACTCAATTTCACATTGCAATGACCATAACATTATCATCCCATCATCTCTATGGCATGCCATCACAAAAACATAACATCTTCATATTCAAATGTTATTATAAGAACATAGCATCATTATCGTCATAATATTATGATAAATAGTATTTAACAACAAAAACTTAAAACCATAATCATATGAATACTTTTACCATGGTACAATATATGCGAAAATCTAATGATTGAAATGCATGTATATGTCACTACTTAGCATCTATGGAATTGAAATGCATATACATATCACTACTTAGCATCTATGGAAGTATGATTTATCCAATACAACTCATTTTTATTCATTTTTATGATGTCGTGATTTTCCTAAACATAGTAACTAATAATACAAAAAAAAATAAGTTGTAGCAATGCCTATTCAACAACTAAGAAAATTATTTAGAGATTATTATACAAATAACAAAATTATTTTTTGCCGAGGATTTCCATAAACCTCTGTTAGTGTACATCCTGAAAATAGACTGCTAAAACCAGTTCTAAAACCAATTCTACTTTGCAAAACATAAAGAAAAACTATGATTAGTGGAAAACATTATCACTGTAGGCTTCATCCTGACCAACGTGACACGGATGTGATTCATGTATTTCCTTGTCCACATCTTCATGTATTTGATGGACAATTTCTTCTTCTTTGAATTCCCTCAAAGTTGATCCAATTGGCATTCTGAGATTCGAAGTTGTAGACTAAGAAGTCCTATTTTGATTGATGACCAACTAATGAAGCATATTCCATTCAATATCTAAAGCTTGATTTTTTCTCTTTTGTTGTAGCATTATTTCCATTAACACAACATACTCCTTGTAATTTTCCCGATGACCATGCAGTTTGGATGTTATAGAAAATATGGAAGTCAAGTTATCATATGTGAGGTCAACATCCCTATGGAGAATCCTTTGAATTTCATATATTTCATGGATAGGGAAACACCCTCGGTGGGGATGGTTGCTCGAGTTATTCATTTTCCACCAAAATCAAATGGGATAAACCCAATTCCTAAAATCCAAACAAGAATACCATGAAGTTACTCACCTATAGTTCCCCAACAATCCACGGGTTCCTTTACAACAAGTTTGAACATGCCAAATTCAGAGAGTTTCAAACAGGCCAAAACCACAAGGATTACGAGCACCAAACCTAGAAAGCAGGGGAATTCTAAAGACACAAAGTCAGGACCCAAAAGGCTAGGAATTTTCAGAAGCTCGTAGTTTGCAGTTCCCCACCAAACCCAAAAAGCCTCAAACACACTTACAGAGAATCCCCAATCCAACCTCCAATTCCCTATATCAATTGCAATCCTTGACTCAAGCTCCAACCCTAGAGAAAATTCACAACACAGAGAAATCATATAACCAAACTAAAATAGCTAAAAGTATAGGGAAAAATATGGCAAGGTTGCTTACCAATTTAACAAACAAGACCAAGAAAGACTGGGCTAAAGGAACCTTTCCCAAACCAAGGCTTCAAACCCCACCAACTATCGATTCCATTAGCCCACTTTCAATCAACCTTATCACTGATCTCAATTGAAATTGTCGGCATAGATTTAAGTGAGGAGTGTGTGAAGGTACCATAGAATTGACGTTCATTGAGGCACGCTCTTGGTATTAAATATTCCCTACCATTTGAAGTGACACATGGAGGGCATGCAAATTCTTGTAATATTCATGATGATTAAATTAAGGAATGGGGTCAAAGGTTAACCCTCCTTTTGTTCTTATAACTCCTCCTTCAAGATGAGATGTTGCATTGGCTATCCTATCTACATGTTTGTTGTGCTCCCTTAAGACATGGAAGAACTCTATGGATTCAAACTAATAAGCTTCCTTTTGAATTCTCAAAATGAGTATAGCCAAATTTTCATCGAATGGAATGGTTAGTTTATTCATAAGTCTAATAAATTGAATCACCTATTATCAAAATGTTCTTAATCAACCTTGAGTCCAAGAGTTGTATCCCTTGGAATAGGGAAAGAACCTCAGCTTGGTTATTTGTAACTAATCCCAATCCCCATTCATAGTCTTCTTGATTTTCATCGGGATTGAAGACTATCCCCTGCACACCTGCCACCCTTGAATTATGAATTGGTTTTTACAATCAATAATAAGTTCTTAAAAAATACTATGGTTAACCAAACAATTGATCAATTTTTTATATGGGTGGACATTGGGATAAAATATTTTCCCTAATGTTGAGGTTTCAAATTCTCTTGCCAAAACAATTTCAAATTCATAAAGGTAATTTATTCCCCATTGAGATTTGATGATGAGAACATCCATCCATCCCACTTCGCATGAGCCATCAAGTTCATTTTATGTTAGCATGAAGATAGCTTCAATTACTAGTGAAAAGGGATGTTGGGTTAAGCAAAATGGAATTTCTGGAAGATTTCCATCATAGTTTTAACTAATTAACAATTTATACCAATCAAGCAAAAGTGTCTTAATTTCTACTTCCTCAATTGTGAGGTAAGGGTAATGAATGCTTTAATTTTCCTTCTTAATTCATGTTTGTGGAAATAGGGCATGTTCTCTACCCCATCCTTTGCCTTAAGTTAGATAATGTTATTTGTATTTTCTTGGTGCATATACGATAATGAAAGTTAGCTATCCATTTTCTTTTCTTCTCATTTAACTTCTATATGAAAGGTACCAATTCATGTAGGGTGTTTATTAATTTATCCATACATTTATATACATATTAATAATTAGCATCCATCCTACCATTGATATCAGTATGAATAAGAAGAAGACACATCCTACAAAGGTTCAAGGAGATCGAAGATGTCAAATCCGCATTCCTCATGCATCATTAGTTCTACTACACTCCACCTAGAGGATTTAGTAGCTTCCAGTATGTTGAGGCCACACTATTTGGTGGATTCATGTATTTCACTTGTAGTGGATGCAAGGGCCCCCTCTAGTAGCTCGTCAACTTACAGTTGCACCACAGATTATGGAGTATGGAAAGCATGTGTTTGGTACCTTATAACTCTTACTAGAATCAAGTCTCCTTATCACTTGGCCACTACCAGATACTTAAATATATTTTCTCTCTAATATGCCACCAAAGGTGCATGAATATTGCACTCAAGCTAATACGAAATGATATCATTGGGAATGTTATGTTCCCTAAAATCAATAGCACTTGTACATAATGCAATGCTATGTAAATGAAAAATGAAATTTACCTAAGCAATTACAACTCCATTACTTAAGAAAATATAACATTAACAATTTAGAAATATTACTAAAAAGAAACATCTTATAATTTTACAAGACTAACAATTTATAACAATTTATCATATTAACCAACTTATGAAAATAAAACATTATACTATTACAAAACTAGTATTATTTGCAATTTTTCTTACAAGAAATTGTGATAGAGAAACATATAAATTGGTTAAAATACAACCAAGGGTAGTCTTTGGTCTTATGTATGGGACTAAGGCTAGATGATACTAAAAATCATGCGACCACAAGGGAAACTAGTTTTAGTGCAAATATTATCTATGTTAAAAATGTATTTTGGTCATCGAATAAGAACTAAAACTACTTTTAATTGAACTCATCTTCCTTAGATGTAAATAGGTCTCATACACCAATTTGGCGGTTGTCTTGGTCATGACCTTAAAAATAGATTATTTATTATTATAAAGAAATAGGTTAATGTCCCAAGACCTTGAGGCATCTGGAAAGAGTGAAAACATGCCCCTTACAGACCACCAATGGCTCATTTAAGGTGGCATGGGTTTTCTTGAATAATGATGATGAGTCAATGTGCATTTGTAAATAGAAACTATTGATAGTTGTCCCCATTACCAATTAACAATTAAGTTATAATAAGTTTTACCAACTTCAAAAAAACATACAAATTCTCTTTATTTTAAAATCATAACCTTCCAAATAAAGCGATGTTTCAAACAAATGTACACACATTTCCTTCATGTACCATTCCCACCAAACCTATTACCATTCACACTAAACCAGATGCCATTTTATCATAACATTACCATATCTAATGATAGTTAGGTGCTTTCTTATTTAAAACCATACAAAAGGGTGTTATATCTATTCAATTATATTCAATATTTGGACAATAATATAATATAACTTTGATTGTATTTAGTTATATAAAATTTGGACAATAACTTAGTCATATTTGTGATTATTGACATCTCTCAACAATAATTGAAGTATCTAATTTGTATGGTTGTTAGGGTCCCATCCTAATTTCCCTAATTAGTAGAATAGATTGTTATTCAATGTATTGAGGGACCAAAGCGTTCATGAGGTAGTAAAGTGTTAAATCAATAAATGTAAATGGTTTCATTAAAGAAAGTCCACTAGTTAGTGGTTGAGGCCTCATTCATGGAGGTCCACTACGTGGTTAAGGTTTTAGTCAATTTGAAACTATACATTTAAATGGAAGGTATGTAGTTGGTTGTAAAGTGAATATTATTATATTTGTAGCTTTGCTCATGTTGGAAGTTGCCTCCTTAAAGAGGCAAGTGAACATTGCACCCAATTTTGAATATCAATAAAGGTTTGCTTATTGTTGTTATTTATCAATTTTGGTTTTGTTTAATTGATTTCCATGTCTATATTTCATTTTTTCTTGCTATGTTTATTTGTTTCCATAGCTATATTCTATGTATTTTGCTTCAAATAACTTATTTCAGCTAATAAGGAACACCACAAGTGGTATCAGAGCACTTCCCTGTGCCAAATACATGCTCCAATTTTAGGGGGAAAAGGGTAGAGACACATTATAACATATTTAAATAACACAAATATCTTTCATTTAGTGAGTAAACCCGCAGTTGGAGAAGAATAGACACAAAAAATACAAGAGGAGTGACCTATTTGGACACCCTTCTAACTTTTGTTGATACCCTTCAAGTAGTATTTCATCATACATCACTTGTATATCGAATTGTCTTCCACATGCCTCTGGTTATATCACAAGCCCCTTAGGTTCACCTAAAACCATCATTACATAATCATGTTGGTCATTATGTTGTTATATTACACTAAGAACAACACTCGATGAAATCACTAGACCACATACCAAGGAATCAGATAGTACAACTAAGGGTACGTTCTACCCTCCTTAATTAGTGTTGTGAAAGACTCAATCGAGTATTATTTTTTAAAACACTTCAATATATAAGATATTTATATCACTTAACACTCATCTATCCTTAAGACCCTGCCAACCCTAGCCTCTTCCTACAAACCCTAGCTTCTATAGCAGCACACGTAGTGAAATTCCTACACAATTTGCAATGTTGGAAATTTCATTAGTGAGGTAATATTCAATAGAGTAGTAATACTCCCCTCACACACACACACACATATATGGGGCACACCAACATCAATCGAGTATTATTTTTGGAAACCCTTCAGTATATTAGATATTTGCAGAACTTAACATTCCTCTATCCTTAGGATCCTGCAAACCCTAGCATCTTTCTACAAACCTTAGCTTCTACAAAACACACAGTGAAATTCCTACATAATTCTCAATGTTGGGAATTTGGGAATTTAATTAGTGCGGTAATACTCAGTAG